>WUQG02045520.1:0-29282 GCA_011317285.2 Androctonus mauritanicus
ACTAAGGGGCGGGGCAAGTTCCTTCCAACCACGTGTTGCACCCACCCCCGTGGAGGAGGGCCAGATGGTGAAGTACGAGGATCGCCGGGCCGGGCCCAGCACCCCAAAAACTTTTCAGGAGTTACTAGACCCGGGTCCTCCTGCGTGACACGCCGACAGCGTTACCACTCGGCCATCCGGCCGCCATGTGTTTCAGTTGCATTGATTTCGATCGGGCGATATCATAAAAAAGGAAAAGGAACGAATTTCTTCAAGATTCTCTGAAGACCACATCTCGAAATTGCGTTCCTTCACATTTATACATATTTTCTTAAAAAAAAGGATATTAAAAATGATGATTTTAGTAAAAACCATTTAGAAAACGAAAAAATTCAGCATTGAACATTCAGCAACTTGCAAAAACACATTTATTGCAATGGATTCTATAAAGAACGTTAGACATCTTTAATTCCGATCGAGTATTGAGACTTTTATCAAAGTTGATAATTAAATAAGAATAAAAATAATCGCAAACAGCAACCCGATTTTCTGGATTTATTTCATAGATTCGGCCAAGATCCAAACCCGATCTACTGATTTCCATTCTTCAATTCTTCTGCCGACCTCTTTATAAGTTTGAAATAGTGGAATATAAAGACATATTTAAAATTTAGTATGTTTTCACGTAAATTGGGCGACATAAATCAGTTAACCATTTCTTTAAGTTTTCCGATGCCGCTAAATAAATGCGCACAGTTCCGGTTAATGGCGACGACATAATATTGTGATGAAGTGATATGGTAAAAATACATGTAAATAAAACTTTTATTTAATTATAAAAGTTATAAAAGGTAGTAATCATATCATTATTATATTATTAAGAGTCAAGCATGGCTGGTTGGCTGTATGTCCCGTTTTCGGTTGAACTACTTTACCGATTTTTATAAATAAGGTATATTTAGAAAGGATCTAATTTTTGGATGTCTGGGACAACCAAAATTATTTGTTGTTATTAATAATTTAAAAATTAAAGAATAAAAATTACGTTGAAATTGTAGTTCCTCTAAAAAGACAGAATTTGCAGATGGTGCTATAAAATAATAATGGATGCCATTTTACGATTCCCTCAAGGATGTTTGGATTCCCTACATTAATTCAGAGGCATTTTGTGTCATTATATACAGTATTATAAGATTAAATCACAAACTTATATTTCTGCTCATTTATATGAGTGGGTAATTTCTAGTATTATTATACTCCAGTTTATTGTAATAAATTTAATAAGCACAAAAATACAAGAACCATATACAAAAAGAATGCTTTCTGTATATCAGACTATTATACATGGACCCAAACTCATCTGAATTTCATTGACAACTCAAAGAATTTACTAATTATTTCACTATCATAAATACTAGTCACTGTCATAAGTTAAAGACTACCTATGTTTGATTCTACAATAAATTTAAATTTTAAAGCATAATTATTTTAAATTTAAGTAATATAAAAGTAAATTATGACATTAAGTTTTCATAAACAAGAGAGGATAAAATTTATTTATGCCATTTAATTTTTATTGATAAGTGTTCCATATTAATTCATATTTTTGGAATGAAAATTTTTTCATTGAATAAATTTTATTTTTTTATTTTAATTTTATTACATTGCTGAGTTAGAAATAAAAAAACATATGTAAATAATGTGTTGAGTCAATTATTATAATAAAGAAAAAAATTTTATTTTTAGTCAAATATATATAAAGAAATTGCAAAGAAAATCACTAAAAAATTACAAAGCAAAAATTATTGAATTCTTGTCATCAGCTTGTACAACAAAAATAGACTGAATTAGATAAACTTCAAATAAGGTATGAAAATTTATTATTTAAAACATTCTTTATAAATTTGATAATTTTATAATTAAAAATAAAGAATGAAATTAAGATTTTTTTTCATTTTTTAAATTATTATAATTAAAAGAAATTATTTTCTTTTTTCAGCACTTTGTAAAACTATTTTCATAAAAATTGTAGAGATATTAACAAGCAACCAAGATCTAAAATATTATGATTAAGATAAATAGTTATTACTTTTTAGAAACAAATATCTGTATTAATAGTATTTTTAATTTTACTCTATTATATTTTTTTATAAAGTCAACTTAATTATTTTGTTAAATAATAAATTTACATCAAAATAAATCAAATTTAGTTTTTATGATTATGCTAATTTGTAGATTATAAAAACGACTTAATGAAATTATAATAATACAACAAAATGTTTTACAGTATTTTATTTATAATGTACAACAAAACTGGCTCACATCATTTAATGTAACTTTTTTTCCCTTATGTGAAGATATTCCATTTTTAATAAGTTTCTCTATTTCAGATTCTGCAAAGCCAGCCTCTGTTAACACTTTGCGAATGGCGTCCATCATATAAGGTTTCTTTTTAGCTTCTTCTATGAGAAGATTAAGGGGTTTGTTCCATTTATGTCCTGAGGAATTTGTGTATTGAATCTGTTTGACTGGAGCTCCTATATTTTTAATGAAAATGAATTAAGTTTTAGGTTCAGAGCAATGAAAGTTTGGATTCAGTGGAAAAAAATAAATATAAGTTAAAATTAAATTAAATTGTAAATACTATAAATAGATAAAATGCAAAGCATTAAAAAATTAATAATTGTTATTTTTAAAAGAAAAATATATAAAATAAAAGTTTAATTTTTTTATTATTAAATATAACAGTAGTAGTAATGAATTTCATGTAAAATGTTAGAATAAGACTAAATAAATAATAATTTTTTATTACACATTTTATATTTAATAGAGAAATCATAAATTAAAAAAAAAACATGAAATTAAATATGACTTACAAAAATTTTTTTAACAATATTTATCTTTTCAATAGTTCAAAAAACACACATTGCACATTGTTTAGAAAGTAATAAATTATATGTAATATTCACAAAAAATATATAGTATTTGTTTTGTTGAAAAATGATTACCTTCAAATAATCCAATTTTGCAGATCAAAAGTATTATAGCAATCTTCACATAGAAGTTATTTTTTCCCATTTTTATTTTATAAGTTTAAATTTGAAATCCTAGAAGATATAAAAACAGTTTTATCTCAAAATTTTATAGTAAATACAGTTACTATAGTATTTTGATTAAAATTAATAAAAATATAAAATTTATAATGCTAATTGAAACAGCATTAATAAATAATATAATCTTTAAATAATTCCTGCATTTGATTATTTGCATATTTAATAATAAATCAAACAATAAAATAATTTTTATGATGAAATGGAAAATTCTTTGATATTTTCTGAAAATAGTAGCAAAACATCTTACTTATTTTAAAAAAAATATATTGTTTTGGCATTTTAAAACTTCAAAAAATAATGTGTATTGATAACAATATATGAATAAACATTATGTATAAAGTAACTAAAGTTACATATTTTCAATATATATATAATATAATATAATAATAATCCCTGTTTTATTTGTTATCTGTGTATATGTATATATACACACACATATACTGGTAACAAATAAATTATATTAATCAGTATATTTTTTAGATGTCAACTGTTTCATTTTCAACAAAACCAAAATACTGTATAAAACTATTATTTGTTACAACCAAATGACAATTAAATATTTTTCATCATCAGAATAATTGTAATTAGTATATAAAAAAAAATTGGTTACATTTTTCATACATATAGTTGCATCAAATTTATATACTGTTATATTATCAATATTATCAATTTCCATTCTTATTATTTTATTCAATAATATTTTATACGTTATTTAAAGATTTAAAAAGTTTATTAAAAAAAGTATTGTATATAAATCTTATTTCTATATACAGAAATAAAAAAATGATTGAAAAATTTACTTCTCACTAGATACAGGTTGTATGGTCAATTGCCTCCACATAATGCATAATTATCTAATTAATTAATACTGCATATTTAAGGCATCATAATAAAATATTTTTAAAATTAATTGAAAAAATTACTGGAACTATTTTGAATTTATTCATTCATTTATGCATAATTATCTACTTTTCAGAATATAATTATTTACATAAATTTGATCTAGAAACTGATAAAAAATCTACAGAACCTATTCATAAAATTTCACAAGATACTTGAATTAATTTCCATTCTTATTATTTTATTCAACAATGTTTTATACATTATTTAAAGATTTAAAAAAGTTTATTAAAAAAAGTATTGTATATAAATCTTATTTCTGCAATTGGAAAAATCTCTGCTAATTATACTGATCTTGATATTTTTATATTAAAAAAATAACATGCAAATTTATAAAGTTTAACATTATCTGTAAACTTGAGTTTAATATTTAAATTTATACAAAAAAATTATTAAAGAATATTTAATAGTTTAAAAAAATAATAATGTATTGCATTAGAAGAAGAAATAAACGAAAAATTGTATTTCAAACAAATTTAATTAATAATATAAACTTTATTAAAGATCCTTATATATTATGTGAATAATAATTGTTTATTTTTTGCGTAAAATGTAGAGGCATTCAACTTGAAAAAATTTAATATCTTAAATAGAAAGCATCTGTAGATTTTTTTCAATTAGAGAAACTTCAAATGTAATAGTTGAATTTCAAACTCATCGTCATCTTAGCATTTATGAAAAAAAGTATTATTATTGTATAAAATTTTGATAGACTATTAATAGAGCAATATTGTTAAAATTTATTTTTTAATGTTTTGTTACCGACTGAAAGTACTATATTGCTTAAAGGATTAAGAATTTAAGAATAAGATTTGTAAAACGTTTATAATATAGTTTTTAATTCCTTAATAGAAAATATATTATTGTTAAATATATAAGAAACTCCTGTATGTGTATTTGTTTTATCTTTTTTAAATATAATTAAATCATTAATCTATAAAAATATTTTTCAGTTAATATTTTGAAAAATTGTTTATAGGATTTATTCTGTTTTAGGGATGAGTTCATATAAGCAAAAGTTTATTGATTTCCAGAACTGTTATATAAAACTTTGAGGTATCGAAACATATTTCCAAAATGCATAATAAATTTTATATTTCGATAAAATATTTACAAAAATGCCGAATATTGAATCCACAGTTATTGTTTTTTAAATATTAAAAAATTTAATATCCTTGTAACAACTAAAATCCTGTTGAATTCTTTATGTCCAGATAGACCAAATTTCAAATAAATCACTTGCCAAAAGTTCGCAATGATAGCATACATCTTCAGATTTAAAATACAGACTAAAATGTAACAATATAAATTTGTTTCATTTCAGTCAGTATAAATATTCGTATCAATATCATTCAAAATAGAAAAATACGGAAACAATTCCCAGCAAAGTAATAACGCTATTGCGATTTTTTAACACAAGCATCAATAAGAAAATACACTAAAATATTAGTCTTGTATCATTATTTCCTGAACCGGCGGAATTTTATTATTTAATAAAATGTCTTCATTTCAATTGTCGATTTCTATCAAAAATTGTATTATCCCTGCTTCTCTGTATTAAAATTTGAGAGAGGATTTAGGCCTGTCTTTCCTTTCTAAATTTGTTTTTTCAGCCTTTCAAAATGATCCTTATTATCGATGTTTCCCAGTATTGAAATTTGTCAATATTAGCTGAATTAGCCACATATTGCCGGCGGCCCGATGGCCAAGTGTTAACACATTGATGCACCACGCAGAAGGACCCAGCTTCGGCATTTCAAAAGTTTTCTCGGGGTTCTAGACCCGTCCTGGCGATACCTGGCCTTCACCATCCGACCCCCTCTACGAGTGTGGGTGCAACTCGCGGTTGGAACTGATCCCTTCTCTTAGTAATCTCATTGATTGGAAAGGGGCATAAGAAAGCAAATTAAAAAAAGTCACATATTGCCATATGTCTTAATTCAATATGATAAACTTGTAAAAAATAAAATCAAATATTCTTTTAAAAATAACTAACTAGAGTAGCGGCTCCAAAACTTTTTTAATCACTCAGTCCTTTATCAGTAAATAATAGCAGCGCGCGCACATAAAACAGCCATGTTTACAATAAACAAAAAAACACATCCTTGAAAAATTCTTGATATATTTGAAGACTACTATTTTAGAGTGCAGTATTTTGTTGGGAAATTTTTATCATCAAATTTTCGAAATCTATTTGAATTTTTATTTTCACTTAATTATTAGTTCTTTTATTTTTTGGTTGTTGATTTTTTTTATAAGTTTATAAATGTATTTGGCTATAGGCTATGAATGAAGAAGTATGGCACAAATAAAATTTCTCGTTATCGAATTTTTTCCTTAATTATAAAACTAAGAAAAAAATCTTTTTATTTCTTTACCAGTACTGTATAAGAAAATACAAATAATATTTTCTAATTATTCTATGTATTATAAATTTTATGGCATAGTATAGTGGATATATTCATGTATAACTATATTATGTAGTTAATTCATTATAATTATTATCACATAAGAAAAACTACTATCATAATTTTGTACAATATGCTTATTTTCCTCTGTAACCTCGTAAATCGTTAACAATAGCTGATTTGCCGTCAATTTATTTTAAAGGATAAGTTTCCACAAGTTTTCTAATGAAAAAGTTATGGAGTTGTACAAACATGAATCAAAAATCATGTTCTGACTCAACTGCAGTTTAATTAAGTTTAAAATTATGGTTGATATTCATATTTCAAAATCATATTCTCATTGCAGTGAAACAGCATTATCATATAGAATACTTTTTAATGGTAATGAAATACTTAACACGATAGTTTACATTAGAATAAAGTATAAAATTAAAAGAAATTTTTTAAATCAATGAAATAGTTGTATCGCTGAATAAGTAGTGGTTCGACTGTCTTTGACGTTTGGCTTTAGGACTCATAAGGGCGAATTTTTAATGACAATGTGGTAAAAATTTTGTAGAAATGCTTAATGACAATATGATAAAAATTTTATGAATTTTTGAAGAAATATACTTCTGATGTAGATTATAAAAATAGGTCACTAAATATTTTACATTTAATTTTTAGAATGAGTTAAAATTAGATTACAGTATCAGGTGAAAAGTTGGCTTAGCCATGCTATTTTCAGTGGAATGCCCAAATCCTGGAATTTGGTTTTCATCTTCAACACTCCGATAGACCCTTTCCAAAAATCTTGCCAACCAATGATTGAATAGCCTTTTTTCTATAGTTTTTTTATGCCGCTTTTCATTTTATTGGATAATAAGCAGCGAGGTAATCAAGTATCGCTTATACTCATAGTGGATTCAGCCAGATGGCCGCATGATAAATTTACCTGGAGAATTCTGTCTCACCCCTTCAAATATTTTCAATAGGGATCCTGGTCTCTGTTCATTGAGCATCACTCTTCGCCTGAAGGCTGATCCCATTATCGATGGTCGTGGAGATAATGAAATGCCAGCAGCTTAATAACCTCCGGCTGAAAAATAGCGTACAAATTCAATAGTGACATTTTTAAATCTTTCCACCATTTAGTAATTAGATATTGACTCGCTTTGCAATCAATATCTAATTACTAAATGGCGGGATCATTCAAAGCTACCCATGATAGAATCAATCTGATTTTGGAAGATAAAAATCGACGAATTGAGCCTGGATCTTTTATGGAAATATTCCAAAATAAGGGATCGGATTAAACTCAGGATTTTCTGAGTGGGAAACTGATAAGTTTCTATGTGATCAATCTAGCTAAAGATTTGGCAATATTAAACTTTAAATGCGAACATTCAGTCTTTTTCCTTGTTTTACACCGCTTTCCAGACAGAGATTACTAAATAGAGGATCAGTTCTGGATTTCAATTCCGTCATGGATCGACTATTAGGTAAAGGATCGGATCAGTGGGCCGCGCCGATGAATCTATTCTGAAAAACATTTGGGGTTTGGTCTCCAGATCTTCCAGGTATCAAGCCAACGCTTTACCAAATTGTGATTCAGCCATATACATCCAGCCGATGATTATATTTGGAAGTTTCGATTTTAAGAATTTTATCATAAAAACAAAGAAAAATTAAATTTAATATATTGAAAAACTCATGAACTCAAATTCTTTGCATGATACTTTTCGAATATATAATACTAAAATCTTTAGAATAATGATCAATATATCAATTATTATTACTAACTGCAAAAAAGTCAAGTTAAAATTAATAGAATCTTAACAACTACAAAGAGAACAATGCTGTTTAATATGCTGGTAATCATTAATTATTCATTAATAAATTTATACATTTAAGATTATATCATTACAACATAAATTTATATGAAGTCGTTGATAGTTTTTCGAATATACTTTAAACTATTAAAAAAATTAATTTTACAACTTACGTAAATTACTACTGTATATTTATACAGTAGGCCTATTTAGAAAATATTTATAGTACATTTTATAGTACACTTATACTGGCCATGAATTATTATTTTTCAATTGATAAATATTTTATAAAGAATAAAATCTTTAGGTTAGGTTAGTTTTAATTATTATAAATTTCACAAAGGTGAAAAAATTTCACATATACAGCAGATTCACTCTTATCCGATCTCGCTTTAACCAATCTCTGTTTTAACTGGCCATTCGTCTATCTATGAGTAGTAATAAAAAATAAAAAGAAGTCATTTGGAAGGAAAGAAAGCATTTGAAACTGTCATACGATATATCGAGCAATAAGATAAATTATTCATTTGGCATTGACATAATTCTTATTAAAAGATGACAAAATTTTTCATTCGAAAATGAATTTAAATCAAGAGGATGAATATTACTGATTTTTATCAAAATAAATATTTAATAAACATTTATATACAGCACATATATTTTTTATTTAATTTGCAACTTATAAATGGTAGTTTTGTTTGTGTTTTCGGATTAATTGGCCATTCATTTATCCGGGCCTGAAATCCGGTCACATAGAGGCCGGTTAATTGAGAATCTATTGTGTTTCCTTTATGAGATTCGGCCACCTCTGAGCTCACCATGGCTTAACAATTTTAACAAATAAATCTGGAAACGATCCATGTACGATATCTTCTTTAATCTTTCCAAAATAATGGTCATAAAAGGATAGCAGATTAAAAGAAATTACGATAAAATCATATTGAATGGCATGGGTTTGCTAAATTTCACAAAAATTTTTAGTAATTGGTTTGGAATAGTCCTATAATATAAGAGATTTTAAAGTTTTCATTTTTAAATGATTGACAATAAGAAGTAATATATTTTTTTTTTTTAATATTTTTATATTATTTTAATATATAAAATTAGAAAATAAATTTTCATTTAACACGATCTCTTTTTCCATCACTAAAGGATATATTAAATGAAAATCTGTTTTCTTACTATCATAAAAACTACGAGAAGTTTTATTATATAAAATTCAATCCACGAAAAAATGGATCCTAATATCTCTTATGGAATTTCTATTTTTGAAAATTTTAATTAAATTATTATTATAGCAAAATTTCAGGATATTGATTTAATAACTAGGAAAGTTTTCGTTAAATACTCATAATAAAAAAATAAATAAAAACGTATCCGAAGTAATGATAAACTAACGAAAGCATAGATTGGATCAGTGAATGAAATCAAATCAAAATTAAGTAAATTATTTCTATTCAGTTTCCAAAGAGCAATGAGTCTTCGTTTACCACCATGAGTTAATAAAGATTTTTTTAAAATTATATTAATTCGAATGCATTCAGACTTATCTACTTTAAATTACTTGATCAGTGGTAACCAATTATGATAACATATATGTCAGATCTTAAAATAGAAAAAGAATTGGAAATAGTTTTAAAAGAATTCTAAAATACCTTAATCGTTATCGCTACAAATATACAGTATGAAAATGGTGACGAGAATTTTTGGAAAGTTAATAACGAATTTCCCAATGCTGCAATATCAACATTTTCATCAGGAATACAACTACAAAAATAGAAAACTGAAATTGTTGTATAACATTCGGTTTGTATTTAAAATTAACAAAGTAACGAATATCAATTAAACAACTACTGTACTTCTTGAATTACTAATGCGTATCATTCTTCACGTGCTTATTAATAGTACTTCAAATAGACGATTCTTCTGCCTTTCTACGGTAAAATAAATTTAATACAACGATCAGATATACGCCCACGCGAAATAATTTTGATCTAGTTTCTTTCAATAAAAGCAACTTACAGAGTAAAATATTGAAGAAAAAAAAACGAAAACAAAAAATAGTTTATATACTTGCAATTAATATATACTATTTGCTCCAAGTGATACAGGATAAGAAAAAGTAAAAAAAGACAAACTCTTTCTTTCTTTTTTTTTACTTTTTTAAAACTAAACTTTTACAACTTTTTAAATGAAAATTGAAATTTGAAGTCGGATAATAAATTGAAACGTTTTTAAAAATCCGAACTGCTACTTTAATTTTATATATCACGACTCTATATACCATAATATATCATTTCGCTCCTTTTTATCCAATATACTTATTGCCATTGTAGGATTATCAAATAAAAAAATATGTCTGTCTAAAAAATTGTCATCAAAACTTTTATAAGAGTCAACTAATAACTTAGATAAGATATATAATTAAAATAAAAGATAAAATAATTATGGAATGTTTCAAATGATGGAATAATGAATGAAAAAATTGAAAATATATAGACTAAGTTATAAACTTATATAAAATTCGATGATGACAAATTATTTTTATTACACTAATTATTTCTTAGTTATTCTACTAATTATTTATCACTTCTTAAATTAGCATAACAGGTATTTAAACATGTTTATGAGAAAGTTTAATATTAGAAAATATGTGTTATTAAGTGAAAACATGTTTTCTAAAATAGTTTTCAGTACTTCTATTAAACTATATTCAACACTCACAACATATAGAATAACTTACCTTGTATTTTGCAGAGGTGGAAATGTTTGTCGATAAATTATTTCTACTATTTTTATTTTTACAATCTTCGATAAGATAAAATGGGTGTTATTACATTGTTATTGTGATTTTTCAAATCTCGATATCAATCGGAGCACGATATATATATATTTTTTTAAATTATAAAATTGCATCGGATCGCGGAAATTTATACGCAAAAATGGTGTAATTAGTTTCTAAAGAGAGGACCGATTACAGCTGTTTGCTTTTTTTTTTTTTTTTTCCTTTTAAACTTAAAATATTGCGATTTTATCGTAATAGTCTCAACATCCCAAAAGATTAATATATTAAAAACTTCCGACGTTACAGTTAGGGAATAGATTGTTTAGAGTTTGTTTTCGATCGATCTCGAGTGAAGTAACTTCCGAAAAGCAATCTAAATAAAGGAATGAAACAGGAAGAGATTGAAATCCGATTTTTTTTAATTATTTTTAAATACTTGTTTAAAAATTAATATATATATACATTAATCCTAAAGTTCGGATGATTAATAAAAACCAAAAGCATACATTCAAACAGGTACAGAATTTCTTTAAAAATATAAGACTTACCTGAGACGACGCGTGTCTTCTTCCTTTGCGATAAACTTAATTTGGGATTGTAGGCAGAATGCAGTACACGTTTTGGATTACATTTATCACACTTTACTTATCTTTATGAAATTATTATCTCGTAAACAGGTTATTTACACACACAATAGAATAAGATTTATTAAAATCCGATTATCAAAAACAATAGGTCTGCGAATATCCGTTTTTTTATGATTTAAATACGTGAAAAATCTATATTTCGACATCGGAAATCGAATTGAGCCAATTTGATTTTTGAAATGCAATCGGGCAAAGAACACATCCGCAACTCCCACGTTTTTATCGTGATAATATTTTTCCTTTTATTATTGTTAACTGTAAGTTCTGCATTAATTTTGTCTATCCGAGATTAAAAAACTGGAACGTTTAAAGACATAGAATCTTGTTTGATAATGGTAAGATAGATGGTTTCGGAGACCTAAATTAAAACTTAAACTACATTTAAAGACTCATAAATTGATATTAAAGCCTCAGCTGTATTAATTTTATTAAATAGTAATTGTTATTAAACATAAAGTGCAGTAAATCAGCGAAGAACTTACAGTATAATGATTTCCAAGCGATAATGAACTATCGGCATTAACGGCGACAGATTAAACTATTTTAGACTTTTACAAAGTTTTTTTTTCTTTATATTAATTTTTAATATAATAAACATTACAAGATGTAGAACGACGATATTTTTCTTCTACGCAATTATTGTTTGGTTGCAGTAGACTCGCTGCTGCTCCCCGCCAGGAAAAATGATTGAAAGTTCTTATGTATTATTAATACGTTAGAGAAAATTTGTATAGAATTATTAATACACACGAATCACTCCACCTATTTTTCTAAAAGTTCTCCCCTCTTCTCATAAATTCTCTGCCTGTTAGGAAAATAAAAAAAAAGAAAGATTTGATCAACTTCCTTACCTTTCGCGATGCTGTGACGTAACAAGTTTACACATCCAAAACAGTTTCCGATTGGTTGTTTTCACGCCTTACCTCTAACGTCCACAAAATGTGACACGTTTTCTGCTATTGGAGGACACCATAAGTGATGTCATCTGGCCTTCGCTATAAGGGGAGGACAAGTTTCGCCCTACACCTTTCAATCGTCAATAAGAGTTGAAGGGATTCCTGAATAGGTTGCGAGAAAGAATTTGGTTCGAGTAAGTTGACTTTTATTATTATGAAAATTTATAAAAAGAAACTTGTTATTAAAATTTTAATTTATTAATTAAGTTCTGTAAATAATATAATTACTTTAGCTAACAGAATAAATTAGAAAACATAATCGAAATTTTTGAAATAAAATAAAATATGTATGTCTAACTTATAAAAATTATTTTTGCCGTAGGTTTACGTCTTTATAAATTTAATATTCTCTCTTTTCGGTCATTTATTTTTTTAAGGCATAATAATTATTTATTTAGTGATCAGTTTTATTTTTATTAATAAGCCTATATTTTAAATATAATTTAATAGAATGCACCAAACGCTTTCGGTTAGCGCATTAAATGCCAATATAAATCTATTATTTTGTTTACTGTAAGTATACATTTTAATATGATCTAACGCTCTAACGCATTCTCATACGCGTAAGTTTATCATTTACGCGACTTATTCCTATCCACTGTTAGGAGATCTCGTATAAACAGCGTGTAAGAGCGCTAAATCAACGGTAAGGAGTATGCAACGTTAAAAATAACATACTTAAAGATTGTGCAATATTTTTAGCATCAAAAATGCGCTTTAAACGAATTAAAAACTCTTATTTTAAATTTTTAAAAAAAGAACTTTTCGGATATAAATCCCATATTATCAACAGGTGCTGGAATTTCTCAGTGTTTTCGCTCTAAATCTATTGGAGAACATTATCGAAAAGCACTTCCTTCGAAAGAAATTCTTTTTGAAGTTTTTTCGTTTGTTTCTAAACGGAGAAAATTGACAAACTGCATCCGTTTTATACTCTTCAAAATTTTTCTTTTTAACTATTTAACAATTTCGATTAGATTTCACAACAATATTTTTATTATCTCTCAACATCCACTTGTAATTTTTTAAACAAATTTGCAGTGACAAAATTCATAAAAGCAATTATTATCATCATCATTATTATTATTACTGTATTATAAAGAGAATAATATAGCGCTGGATATGAAGGCAGCATCTGGATATGAAGCGTAAAGACAAAGAGATGCGAAGTTTTTTTTTCTTCTCGTATATTTTTCTCTGATTTTCTAAAACTCTTAGTTATTCAGTACTCGTTTTAAGTTTCTTTCTTATTGTGAGAAGTGCTTCTTTTCAGTAATCGCTGGCTTCTCTTGATAAGCCTCTGTTAAACATAAACGATGATTAAACAGCGCTGAAGGGCTCTCCGTTGTCAGTAGCAATCGCCCCGTGTGATATCCCAAGGCAAAATTCTCCAACTGCAAACATCTTTTAAAACATTGATGCAGAAAAATTCAATTTTTTAGAAAAATACTTGAAGAACGTTTTAAATTTCCCAAGATTTTGTTTATATGTATAAAAATCGTCAAGATAATTTGCGCGCATTCGAAAAATTTATTGTTCTTGACATTTTCATCGATATTTTACTTCGTTTTTTCCTTAAAAAGCATAAGAAATATATATATACAGTGTAACGTTGCTAAAACTTCGTTTACTTTTTTTTTAAATGACGTTAAGTAATAAGATTTTTATTGAAATATATCTTTTAATTACAATTAAATTATTTATAAAAATAAATAAGATATTTAAATAGCTTTTCTTTGTAATGGGAAGATATGATGTGCATACCGTCAAGTTCAGTTGACAAATTTGACGTTGTTGAGAAAATTTGAATCGAAAATTCGGATATAATGCATGAAGCCATTTTAGCGAACATCATTTTAGACACTTTGATTCTGTTTTATTTTATAATGCGCTTTACTATCGTCTAATATGCTCAATTTAATATGCATATTTTATATTATACAGTCAGAAACTTAGCGATTTCTGAATTATTTTCTGTATTTATTTATTTATTTACATGTCGAAAATGGAGTAGAACCTGATTTTTATGCTATGTAGTAAATTTTTTTTTTCTAATAGAAGATTTATAAATGCTGTCTTTATACTACAAAAAATATTTTAAAAAGATGCTATATTTACGTTACCGTCGTATGTTTTATGTATGAAAGCATAAAAAAATAATTACTACATTTTAAATTAATAGTTTTTCAGTTTAAAAATAAACTTTATTTTCTAGATTGATAGTTTTTCCTAAGAATCGTAAGCAGAATCGCTCTACATTCGAATATTTCTATTTTTACTAATTTAGTTACATAAAGATACAGTTAAACCGAAAAAAGCAGTTACAATATAAATTTTTAATTTGATATTCGCCATATTGTATATACAAAAAGTAGAATTTTAAACTGACAAAAAAAAAAAAAAAAAACAAATGAAGCTTCTAATAAAAATTTAAATATTAATAAGTTTAAAAACCTGATCATTCATTCGTATGAATTTATAAAATTATCATAAATTTTTGCATAATCGTATTGACACTTTTTTTAATTTTTTTAATAAAATTATAAAAAATGTTTAAAATTTACTTGGGTAAATCACGATAAAAATTTTTTAATAATTTTTAAGTGGCGTAAAAAATATTCTGTATAACTTATTTAAAATTGTATATAATCAGAAACGTAGAAGATATAAATTATGAATTAACACAAATTTCGGAGTGATTTTAATTCTAAAATTTCAATATTAGAAAAAAATTGTTGATATTAAATTCTGTAAAAATAATAATAAAAAAAAGTTTAATTTTTAAATTATCTATCATCATCATCAGCAACATTTTTATTTTTTTCATTTTCACTGCTGATGGATGAAAAAAATATGATTCCTTCCCAAGACGAAACTAACTTTTATATTTTATAATGCAGTATTTTTCGTTTTATAATATTTATACTTTGTGATAATCATTCTATAAATTAAATATTGAAACAGTTCAATATTTATATTTATTTTTACATTAAAATAATATTTTGTTAGATTTATCGTTTAAACTAACACACAAAAAAATAAGGATTTCTTTTTTTGCACAAGAATTATCAATTGCAAATAGTATAAAAATATACTAAGTAGTAGTTTAAAAATTAATTACATGTTATTGTTTGCATTTATATATTGCCTTAAAAGTTACAAATGAATGATATCGCGATCAAAATTGTTTTATCTATAATATGAAAAAGAATAACTAAAGAATATAAAGAATAAAAATCGAAAAGAATCAATTCTGGCTCTCGTATTTTGACAGCTCGAACTCGTAAGTTATTAAATTGGAAAAAAATTGACAAATAAGCTTGTTGTTTACACTATATTATTTGTTCTAACAAAGAAAAAAAGATTCCTATGATATTTGCAATATCTAAAAGGAAAACGTTGCGGTTGATTTATTAGTTAGACTAATATCGTTGCGTTACGGTATTTTTTTAGTTCGATTCGAGCGATTTGTGGTCTTTAAAAAGAGTTAATTTCCGGTTTCATCTTCTTGACGAATCACAGGTTTCGTTTTATTTATACAATATTCATCATTGGCTATATTCGGATTTAAATCCCAGTAGAGATTTAGTCCTATTGGGACATTTATCTTCGACAGGAAGCCGATAAGATCTTTAGCAATAGAAGTCGATGACGAAACGAATTATTGATCTCGTTATAATCACGACGAAGAATTTCAAAAATTTCACGAAATCGAGGAATTATAGCGTGAAATATAAGAAACAAATTTATGTATTATGCGGTTAGAAATAATTTACGAATTATACTAGGAAACCGCTTATACATTTCTTGATAATTATAATTATCTGATAATTTAACGAGTCTACTCTTCATACTCGCATTTTCTTAATTTAACTTTTAACTCGGTTGCAAATCGTATCATTGTTACTTTTAACTAACAATAATACCTCTTGCCTCTACGTTTAAGCTATTGATAACTCCTAAATGGTAATTTTAATTAAAATAAGCAGTGATCTAACAATGCCATTAATTTTCTTCCTCTATTGTGCTTAACGTTAAAATTTTCAATTGTAGTTAAGTCAGTTAAGTAAAACGATATATTTAACTTTATTTATTTATTTACTTATTTTTTAATTACATTTACGAATCCTCGTATTATTATTATAAGATTATATTTTATTTTTTAAAACTTTATGAACATAACGATGGCTTCGTGCATTGAAATACAACTTAAGAAATCCCATTTATATTTTTAATTTCTTTCCACAACTTTTTAACTAAGATTTTAATTTATTTAATA
This sequence comes from Androctonus mauritanicus, assembly GCA_011317285.2. Taxonomy (NCBI): domain Eukaryota; kingdom Metazoa; phylum Arthropoda; class Arachnida; order Scorpiones; family Buthidae; genus Androctonus; species Androctonus mauritanicus. The sequence goes on from WUQG02045520.1 coordinate 16,879, forward strand.
TATTTTTTTTTCTGCTTTTATTTAATTTTCTTTAATCTAATTGTTTACGTATTTACTGCGAGTTAAAAATATACGTAATCTTGTTTAAGAAATGAATAATTTTTTTCCAATTAATATTTTGTTCGGTGTAGAAAATTAAGACGCTTAAAAGTGCTTGCGAAACAACTTAATTAACTTAATCTCAATAAATATAATTTTTATAAAAATAAAAATTATAAAATAAAGTTTGACGATATTCGCTTATAAATGCGCGTAATACACGAACACGCTCAACAACATTACGTTAAATGCGTTACAATAGCGATAATCCAGTTTATAACTTCAAATTTAATTGATTTCGAATTTAATTGGATATTAACACGAAGGATCCGGTTCGTTAATATCTTCACGCGTGAATACGATATTTCGATAAAGAAACGAACTGTTCGATATACAGTAAACGTTACAAGCTTCCTAGTAACTCATCATCGCTTTAATAACTATTTAAATATAATTTAAATAAGCAGAAAGTAATAATAATATTAAATTTATGATTAAAACCATTTCTAAATTTTGCTTCTTTATATATTATACTGTTACGGTTTCGGGTTGCGTACCTTTAAATATTACCAATTATTTATATAACTGGCATATAAATAACGAAGCTTGATTGAGAACTATGTTAGTATGATTAACGGAAAATTCCACAAATTATTCTAATTCAACGTATCGTTTACACATAAATATATTATAACATTTATATAACATAAATGTAACCGAAAACAAGAGTTATGCACTATTTTATGCGCGTTTTACGATAATAAAATTTTATTATTAGATGCAATTCCGGATATTCAACTCTCTACGGTTTTAAAAGCAGTAGAAAAATTTATTTATAGTTTAAGAAGCAATAATATTAATTATATTTAATATTTAATTTTCATAAAATGAATGTCCGCTTATAAAATAATTTTTAAAAGTTGCAAAGTGTTCATTAAACACCTATTCTCGAAGCGAATAAGCAGTTAAATATCTCACTAATTGCTAAGCCAATTAAACAATTAATAACTGTCATCTCCATTTTTAAATGTTTCGTATATTTAAGAAAGGTTTACACAAAGTGTAAAGATTAATTTTCTAGAAATTTTGATCGTTAATTCAACAATTAATTTTTAATTTTCCCTATCTAAGTAGGTATATGTCTTTTAATTGTAAGTAATAGGGTCTGATAATTCCAGATCTAATTTAACGAATTGTTTACTAAATCTATTAATTCATTAAAATAAAATAACTCTGTACGGAACTTTACATAGAAAATATATATATATTATATATCGTTTATTAAATTCGTTCATTCATTTTCATTAATATCAGTCATTTCGGATTAAATTACCGCTTTATATTTTAGGCGCCATTAAAAGAATTATATTTGTAAAGAATTTTTGAAATTATGTACAAATTTTATATTTATTCATTAATAAATCAATACCAGATTTAATTTTTTAAAGACTGAAGAATTAATTTCTGCAGATTTATTTAATTAATTCGAAATTAACGCCATTTTCGTGTTATCATTAGATGATACACAAAATTGAAACGAATATTTATATTTTCTTTTCCCAGTAAATTAAACTATGCCAAATAAGAATTTTATTCATATAATTATTAAAAAAGGGAGGATCTAGTAATTTTTCAGGATAATTACTAATTATTCATTTGTTCTTTTACCTATTTCATGTTATATATAATTGATTTATTTAATCAAATTTATGTACGGTAGAATAAAAAGTGTGGCGATATCCTATTTAAATTTTTAAAAATTACAGTGTAAAAATAGTTTAAAGAGTGAATACGGCCGTTTACACAACAGTTATGCAATAAGAAATTAAAGTTATTCATGCACGATGATGTAGGTCTACTTTACGGTTAATTTATTTCTGGGAAAGTTAATGGGAACTACTCCCAGTTGTCCAACTGTAGAAACATTAAAGAAATTGAGTTCAACGTTTTCTACCTATTTACCAGAATTTTAGATGACTTTTAAGTATACAACGATTACTTCCATTATCTGCTAAATTCAACATGTTATCCAATTCCCTAAAATATCCAATTCCTAAAATACTTTTCTTACAAAGAAAGATATTTTAGGGAACTGGAAAATAATTAATGCATGCAGTCAGTGGTAAAGTCTCGAGTTATTAAAGAAAATTAATTGAAAACAAATTAGTGACTTAAAACCTCACAGATTTGGAAATCTTTTTTTTTTAATACACGCTATATGTAAAACCTAGAAATTTATTGAATTTATTTTAACCATATATTCGATTAAAATTAAATCTTTATTTTATAAATATGGCAAAGTATGTATGCATTAATTGTGAAGCTTGAATATAAGTGAAGATAACTTAAGTTCTTGATATCATTTATTTAATATCTAATAAATGAAATTCGCTTAGTTAAATTCTATCCATTCTACAGCTTTGTAATTATATACTTGTTTTAAGCATTTCCATTTAAATGGCATTAAATCCATTAATTTTAATCGTTTTTACTCATTTTTATAGATGTGTTTATGTTTTAAAAATATGCGATGTTTAGATGATAAATTAATTTAATTTAAAATAATTTAAGAAATTTTATATAGGTCTATATAAGCAAAATTGTTCGCAATGAAAAATAGGATGAATTAGATGAAAATTATTCGACTATTATTTTCTACTATCAGAAATGATTAAGTTATGTTTATTGATGCAAATTTATTTAAATGATTAGATGTTGATGGAATTATCAAATAAAAACAAGAAAATTAGTTACAAACGATTCTTGAAAATTAAATTCAATTACAGTAAAGCAGCGGTTATAGATAAGGAAAATATTATATAAGTTTATGTCAAAAAAATCTTTATCAATAATAACCTTCATCATAATTATGTAAACTAAAATTATTGCTGTGATTAAGATGACATGAGCAATATATCTCTTTCTCTAGATTTTGTAAGTACTTAAATAATTACAGCTTATGCCAATTCTTTCTTGTTTTACTAACTTTGATATATCTATTAATTAGCAAAAACCTGATTACACTGATTTATATAAATCTTTCTTAACTATAATAGGAGATTTTTTTATATTATGTCTTCTGCACATTCAGAGAATATGTTTTATAAAAATTGAGGGCCATCAGAAAGAAAATGAGATAATAAAATTAAATTTATTTGTCCATATTCTATCTCTTGTACAAGTAATCTCCTATTTAAGTCGTTCCGATATAATGTTGTTAAATATTTTTATCAAATAAATAATCAATCTATGTTGTGGATTTATTTATTATTTAAAAATTTCGAAGTTTTCGGCGAATATTTACCATAAAATAAACTTTTATAAGCTACAAATTATTTTTATGCGATATTTTATTCACGAAAAAAAAAAAAGATTTTTCTGGCGATCAAATACATAATAATTTTTCTTCTTCCAAATAAACTTTTCACATTAGCCAATAAATATATTAAATAAATTAAAATGCATATATTTTTCACAAAGAAAAATTATGTGAAATAATATTTAATCATTATTAATTACAATAATACATCGTTATATTAAATTAAATTATAGAGAAGTAACAGTTATTGAATAGTTTTTGAGAGGAAAATATTCGAATAAGATATACGACATAGCGGTTTAAACAAAATATCACTGCACTATACTGTTTGGATAGTAAAATATTTCTTATTATTTGATAAATTATGTAAAATTATCAAATAAAACTGGCATAATTAATTAATTTTACTTACTTCGTGCTGCATATAATCATCAGGTATATTCTTATCAGATAATCAAGCTGCAATAAAAGCATTTGATAGCTCCTGCTTTACTTCAAAGCTTGTATGGGAATGTCGTCATCTCATTGTGAAAGTAGATACCAGGAACAGAATTCATGTTTAGGTGCTAGGACACAAAGGGATTGAGGGCAATGAGGTTGCAGATGGGTAGACCAAGGAAGGGGCTTCTCATCCCTTTATTGGATCTGATGCATTTAGGCAAGTTGTCAGGGTCTGGTTGGCAACTCAGCACCTCTCCCATTAAAGGCTATTCCTGGATCATCATCATCGTCTATATAGTAAGTTAAACATTGAAAGAAATATCATCAATGATAATCTTGTATGCAACTTACTTGTAATCACGAGAATCAACCATTCTGCAATTAATCCTTCACTTATTTCGTTTATAATAAATGGTCAAACGATACTTAAATTTGCGAATCTTAATATTCCTTATTAGGAACCATTTCCCTTTTATAGCATATAAATATATGAGAAAAAGACATCGGATTTAAGATCGTTTCAATATACGTTGTAGTTTTCGGATACATAAAGAACTAGAACTGTTATTTGGAAAGTAACAATTTCTGAACACAATTCACATTTCGAAATTTAACATTTTTCTAGGTTGCAAATATCTTTCAGAATATGAATAATTAAATAGTTTATCTAGATGATTTCCTTCAGATTACATCTCTTCTCTATTTGTTTTAATAATTACAGCAAGTTATTATATCTACCATCATTTCTCATTTAGTGACAAATGTTGAAACGAAATAACAATTAATCCAACTTAACATCAGGCAAAATTTTTTCTCTAGATACTAACGTGCATGTCTGTTATAATTAATGCAATTCTAAATGATAATTTATTATAAATAATTTACAATACTTAATTAAAATTGTTACAGATCTAATTCCATAAATTTGAGTCATGATTTTTGGTTAAGATTTTCTAAGAATATAAAAAGGCGAATCGATGATGATAAAAATTTAAATCTGATTTAAGATATGCAGATAACAAACGTTTAGATTTTAATGTTTTTCGATAATTTTTTTTCTTTTATTAAATTATTACGCAAAAGAAATCGTTAGGAACTGAAAAAATTTGACTTTTTTTTTTTTTTTTTTAATATACAGTATGCGATTTACTTATCTTGTTCTTATTTTGCAACAAAATTTTGCGAAGAGAAATAATTAATAAAATTCGAAGTTACATAATGATGTAAATGTTATCTATTTAATCGTAATTTGTTGAAATTACGTGAGAATCACGAAATTTTGACAAATTATGACAAAACTAATGAACAAAAATCGATAGTATCAGTGTACTTCGATTATAACATTTACATTTCTAAACAAATATAAATAAATTAAATTAATTATAATAGTCTTTTTTTATTTTAATAAAAGTTAAATATCAAATTTAAAATCAAGTTTATATTTTGAAAATTTATTTCGTTTTTAAAATAGGAAAAAATTGTTAATTTTTTACTTTATTTTTTCTATAACGAATAAATTTTTATACTTACTTAATAGCTATAGAATAGATCTTCATATTAGCTTGTTTAAACCCTTAAACAATTAAATATAAGTCAAAACAAAAAATTCTTATTATGTTTAGACTCATATTTAATGGGATAATAGCATTGGATAATAGTTTACTGCAAACAGATCTATCTTTTCCTATATTTTTCTATTGGTAATTTTGGTTTCCAATTTCTCTTCATCGTTTTGTTTGATTCATTCTATTAATGTTTATTTTGTTATTTCTTTCTCTTATCAAAGCATATTTATCTGTTATATCGAACTTCGTAAATATTTTAATTTTTAATGAATATTCTTTTTTTTTTTTTGCTATAATGTTTTCATTTAGCTTAATATCTTTTTTATTTTGGATGTTCCTATTCTATTCTATAACGTTGATTAAATGGGAATATATATATATATATATATAATATTTAGTAAATTAATATTGCAAAAATTTGATCTTTTATCTGTTCTCTAGGTAGATCTAATACCTAAATCTTTTTCTGAATACTATACAATGCAGCATTTAATATTTATTAGATTCATAACGTTGTATTTGCCCTATGTTAGATTCAAAACCGAATGATTTTTATTATACGATCGTGTAAACAAGTAATGCAACGAATCATCGCGATATACTACAAAAATTTTATATGCAGTATATATGTTTTTAAATATATTATCGGTTTTGGTTATGGCAAAATAATAAAACTGTTTTAGATGCATTGATTATGATTAAACTTATTGTAATATATTTAAAATTTTGGTTAATGCCATTTTATTGTATAAAGTTACATCGGTAAACGTAATAAGTATAGTGATAGAAAATAAATAAAGTTTTCTTTTATTTATTTTCTATCACTAATATAATAAGCATAAAATTGCTTTTCCACATTTTTTGTATCATTAAACATAATATTTTTATCGCATTAATATGTTATACAGCACTTTATTACAAAGTTATAATGCAAAACAATTAAAATAATAAATAAAAATAATTCCTAGCTGTTATGTTAATAATGCTAACATCAGTAAGTTTAACACTGGTATATGAATAAACTTATGAATGAACAAATAAAATAAAATTTTCTATTAGTAGTAAAAAATGTTTAAATCCAAAAAGTTAACTTTTTAGATTTATTCCTTTTTTTTTCATTCGAGTCCTAGACGAAATAGTTTTTAGTGCATTAAAGAAATTATTTCTACTAGCTCGTATTTTTTTTTAATTTATGTAAACTGCGATTTCTATTCTTGAAAAGATGCAATTTAGTCGTGTAATATATGTGACACTCCAAAATTGTATTTACATATTTTATCAGCGAAAATTTGTTAAAAGTAGATTTATCTTACTTTATCCTGTCCGTAACAAAAATTATTCTCATCACTTTATCCATTTTCATAAAATTCCTCTTTTACTCGTTATATCTTGAATACTTTATCCTGTCTGTAACAAAAATGATTCTCATCACGTTATGCATTTTCATAAAACTTCTTTACTCGTTAATTTTTCAACTGGAATCGTTAAGTTTAGCGTATATTTTTCAAAATCTATTAACTTATGCACTTCTATGATTACAGTTCATAAAAAAATAATTCTCTTTTATAATTAGAGTTGATAAAAAAAAAGATTTTATAGAAATTTTCTTTATTAAATCTACATTTGAACTGGATTTTATTGCAAAATTTAATTTTTTTCTAAAAGTATTAAGAAATTATAAAATCGAATTTTGTATGTCATAATTTTTATAGCGATTTTTAACTTTCTATATAGTAATTTTTTTGAAACTTACTTGAATCGGACGGTAAACTTAAATTACATCAGAAATTTCTGATAATCGATATCCATCAGAACAGATCGATTACTAATTATTGGATAATATTAATCTCTATAGAAAATTTAAATTTATGAAGTCTTTATAAGTGAAACGACAGGGTATAAAGAACAAACAAGGTCGATAATTTCTATATTGTTTCCTGTAGAAGTTTCACATAAGAGTTAAGAACAATCAGATATCTGCTACAAATATTGAATGACGAAAAATATTCGGTATATATATATATTTAATATGTTTTAAGTTCTAAACAAACAAACTTTAACTCACATACTTCGGAACAGACGATGGATTGAATGCTGATCAAGCAGTTTGACAACATAAGCTCTCAAAGATTTTAAAAATTCGTTTGACACCTATCCACTGTAAATTCTCATAAAATATTAGTGAACATGAGTTTAGATGAATTATTTGTTAAAATTATAATATATTTATTTGTAAATTTAACATTTAAAATCTATTAAAACTGATAACAAAAACTCATTATAGAAATTCTAATATATATATATTCTAAATTTTTTTTCATTGCATTTAACTTTATATTGTAGTATTAAGATATTAAGTATTTGTGAATAGTATGTTTAGCATATATATTTACCATTAATTTTTATGATAAAATATCTATTTACATGCAATTACTGTATCTTTTAAATTCTTAATGCTAAATAAAGATCAATTTTAACATCGAATCGTGTTGAAAAAAAAGAAGAAAGTCATTAATTATAATTGCATTTTTGTTCCTTTTTCGATCTAAGGAAGAAAGAATTGTTAAATCTCGTATTGAAAAACGGATTTAAAATTCCTTAGTGATCAATCTTAATAAGATCTATCGATTAAGATACACTTTATTACAAGTTATTTTGTAAAACTTTAAGATTTTTTGTATAAAATGCGCTCATAGTTATATCTGCAAGAAAAAAATTATTATAGAAAAAATAGCACATTTTTTATTTCCTTATACGTATAGGTTTTAAAACACATTTTTCTTATCAAAATAATAAAATTTAATGACTTATTTGGAAATTATGTAACATGTCATCTATATTGCAAGTTTTGGTTTCAAATTTTATAAGGCTTTACATGAACTCAGTAATCATGTTATCTGTATCGCTTTGATGAATAACACTTCTCAAATTTATCTAATTAAAATATCTATTGCTTAGAAAATAACTCAATAATTGGGTCTCTCTTACAATTGTGAAGCTTTCAGATTTATTTCTGAAAACGTACAAGAATAAAAAAAAATAAATCTTGTTTAAATATCCATGCAGTTTTTTTTCTTAATTAACTCTTAATATTTAAATCATTAATTTCTTAATATAAAATATTTGTGTAGATGCAAGAAATTTTTCTTTCTCCAAGATAAGATTAATGCATCATCATTTAATATTCTATTAGTTTTAGCAATTTTTTAGCTATCTTAGCGATTAAAATAATAAAAGTTGAGCGTATATTTTATGACAAAACGGAATTTTATTTATATAAATCTTTTCAAAATTCCAAATTTATCATGATCAAATATGACAATCCCGTGAGATAAATGCTCTTATGTAATGATAATATTGTAATAAATTACCAGATATGTTCACGATAGATGATACTCGTAACTCCTGTAAACATTTTTGTCTAGAAGCATTTGCATATCTAACTAACTACTCCTAGTTAAGTATGGCTGTAACTTTTCCATTTTAATTTACTTTCGTAGGTTATTTTAAATTTTCGTGGAATGTATTCGGTTAAAATAAGCTTTAGTTTATTCATCAGCAATCATATTAAATGGAATAATCAGAGTTACGTTAGGCAGTATTCTTCCAACGAGTTTACTATATAACATTTTGTATGCGCGCCATACAATCTGTTATAATTTTAATATAGCGAGAAAAAGTGCAAATTTTACTTATTAAATTGAAACTATGCAGATTAAAATCGATAAATTCAGATATTTTATTTAACAAAACACGGATTTTATATACTGTAGCTAATACCGATTTTACATGGCGTAATCTTTAACACAAATTCGGAATTTAGAGAAGTAACGGAAAAATTTTTAAAGTTGATGATCGGATAACCAAACAAAACAGAATATTTAAACACAGAATTCGAAACAAAGCCAAAGGGGATACAATTTAAATATCGCAACGTAAAGCTTATTTTAATAGAAGTAGAAACGAACGAAAAATAAAAAGAGAAAAAAAAAAGGTTCGATTTCCAGAGGCTATAATCAGCTACAAGTTAAACTTTTGATAAGAATTGATCAGGACATATTGACAATTGCCCGAAAGATAAAACTTTTATAACAAAATATGTTACAGTTAACTTTACTTTTGATAAATCACACAATTTTTGTAACGGCGGTCTAGATCGGCATTCGAAAATATTTTTCGCGAGAATAATTGAAAATAAATAGTATTAATTGGCCGAAAAGAATTCGAAAATTATATTTTAAAAAAGTTATTCTAATTATAAAGTTTATTTAAAATCATTAAAATTGAATAATCATTTGATTATAAACAAGTTTTGAGAGAGAACTTTGCAAGAAACACTAATTAAAAGTTTTTTAGATGAAGGCGTATATACATTAATTATTGTTATAAAGGAGTCGATAATTGAACATTAATTATATTCGATTTTTCTCCTGTAATTGGATCGTAATGAATTAATTTTCTAATTCATAAAATATCATAAATCTGATTTTGAAACTTCATTCCGATCACCGATCGATCGAATTAATTAGAATTTTCAAGTGCTCGAAGGATTTAAATCTATCTACATAATTATTAAACGATTCAGCCGTGTGCTTGCGGTATTTTTTTAAAGTGACGCGAGTTTATATATAGAATACAGTTCTATACTATAACTGCGAATTTCTTAATTAAATAATATAATTTTTAAATAATTTAATATTCAAAAATTAAAATCTTTAAATTTTAAAATAATTTTTTTTCGGTATTAAAATATTCTTATCGTTGCAGATATATTTCACTTTCAAAATATTTTACTATTTGTTGTGGTACACAATACTTTTTCTTACAAAAAAAAAATTGCGTTATATAATAATTTTTCATTATTTATCTATCAAACTGTCCACAAAATATCTTTAAAAAATAAATATCACAGAATATTCAAATTTTTAAAAGTTATTCGTTATTATTCAGGCTATATGCATATCAGTTTTTAAAATTTCTTTATAATTCCATTATAGAATGATGGATGACAGTTAAATATCTTCGATACACTTTGTTGCTTTTTATATTGATTTAAAAAATTTTTTTTTATAAAAATGTTATTTAATATCACTAAAATATTATTTGATATTATTATTAATATTTCATTAATGGCATTAAGTTCATTTCTTAAATTATCATGAAAATAAATCTTTAGACTTTATAAACTTGGATTTGTTCATAAACAAGAGATTTAATATACGATATAGTAAAGTTTGGTAATCTTCTTTAATTTTTTTTTTTATTAATTTGTGCCTTAGATTCACTGAAACCAGTCATCGTTCTCTTTTCACAAAAGTTTATTTTAAATTATTATTTTTTCATTTAGAAATTTTAACAAAAATAACTTTTAATCTATACTTTCTATATATTTAGCAAAATTTTTTGTACATTTAGTTCTTCTATTAACACAGCTATGACCTTATTAGTTTTTGACGATGATAATTAAAAATATCGCAGCATATACTGAATGGTGGTATATAAAGTTTGTATTTTATAATGAAAGAAAAATCAAAGAATAAAATTTATATATGATTTTTTTTTATTGATAACTGTTCATTTTTCACAAATGGAAGAAATAAATATAGATTACAGTATATTAAAAAAATTAAAACTTAACAAAAGATCATTAGGAAATATTGAAATCAAATATAACTTATGTCATTAAGAAATAATCAAATACAAAATTCTATAATTATTTATCATAGCTGAAACTCAAAAGTTTAATTTTCAGCAATTGCAAAAACATAAAAAAATCTTTCAGCTTACAGAAAAAATTATTTATAATGATTTTAAAGAATCTAATTCAGATAAGTTCATTTAAAAAATGTTTTGCGTCAAATGAACTTTACATAATTATGTATTTTTTTTATATATTTAAATGGATACACCAATATATTCAGATCGATGATTTTAGTTTTTGGAAAATTTTCTAAATATTTTATTAATATTTTCTAATACTGATTCAATATACATAGCACTATATATTCAATATAGTGCTATATATAGTGACATGTATATGCAGTTGTTACGGGTAAAATCCAAACTTGAATAATGTCAACTTTATCCAAATAATGTTGACTTCATCCAAAATATATAAACAATGTTTAATAAGAAGCGATTGTTTCTTATTTTTCGATGTTTATCCGGATATTACTGACATTATCCACCCGCTCTTGAATAATGTTATATTCGAAATTTGAAGAAATAATTGCACAAGCTCAATTTTTGTTTATTGGCCTGGTGACTGTGTATCTGTGTAGATAATCGAAATTTGGCGAGGCGAGATACATACGGTAGATTCGAGAGTTTAGGCGAGGAGACATTACAAATGGGCCGATCAAAAAGTCGCCAAGAATTTCGGCCCAAATATTAATGCATACCCGTTGTTGAGAGCCACGAGGAAGTCGACTCGAGAATTTTCCTCAATCCACACATAGCTGTTGTGGCTAGTCAAACATCGCTCCCACGTAAACATACCTCATCTGTGAACGAAACTGTTCACAGAAAAATCAGCCTCTTCGGCAGTCTTTCAATATAGCGAGATGAAGCACAATTCGGCCGACACGGATTGCTTCGAGTCAAACTTCTAAGGCGTGAGGCTCAAAATCTATGCCCTGGAGAAGATATATTGTGAGAACAAAAAGTGCTTCTCTTCTCTCTTTCTATCACCCCTGAAGTTTGACGGTAGAGTTTTTGATCACTCTATTATAATTTCTTACATACAGTAAATTTTACTGTCATTTATTATTTTTGCATTTAAGTTCAGAAATTCTCATTTCATTGCAGTGTGTTGTAGCCGTTTGTGCTTAGTTTTACAAATAAATAGTCTTCAACGTTGTCTAGTTCTTATTGGTTAACGTGAGATTATCCGGATAAGAATGAAAACGAGATAAATTACTTTCTATTTCTGTCTTTATCTACTCTATTTGGATAATGTTGACATTTCCCGGTTAATCTCGACATTAACCAGATTTCGCACATTACCCATAATATAAATATTTTTTCTAAAATCTATAGGC
>WUQG02045521.1:0-10494 GCA_011317285.2 Androctonus mauritanicus
TATGAAAGTGCCTAAAAAAATTCTAATCTGTCAGAGAGGTGTACAGTATTAATATGTATACTGTATTTTTGTGTTAATTTTTTTCTGCATTAATTTTTATTTTATTTTAAGTGGCAGTATTAAAGGAGTTAACAAAGGTCTATCACAACGACAAATTTAAGTGTCGCTCGGGGCTGATGTTATGCTCCGGGCGGCACTTACTTTGCCACTAGCCATTGCTTGTAACTTGAATTTTAGCTCGCAACTCAAAGCAAGAGACAGCTCATATCTCGAAACATTTGTAACTAGAGGCACCACTGTAGAATTAAAAAAAAAAATCCTTGCCAGTTACAAAATTCTTAAAAAAATTAATAATTAAAAAAAAATTAAAAAAAATCCTTGCCAGTCACAAAATTCTCAAACCCCGGACAGCACTAAAAAACCAGGACTGTTCGGGCCAATCACGGACGTATGGTAAGCCTAGGGATAAAGCTATTGATAACCGAACTAGTATTTAGACAAATAAACATGATGATATAACGGAATTGAATAGGAATCCCAAAAATTAAATCATTTCTAAGTAGTACTGTATAGTATAGATTACAAAGCTCAATAGTGCTGATATATGGGTATACATTCATCAATGTATACTGTTTTTGTTTATTTTGAACTTCATTGTATTATGTTGTTAATATATGTATTATTAATTGTAAAAATATTAAATAAATAAAATTTATTGATAAAGATTTAACACACATTAATTATTAAAAATTTCCTGTGTAATGTCACACATGTATATGGTAATTTATGAAGACCATTGTGTTCATCTCTCTGGTGATGAAGATTAACAAAAAACTGAAATTCAGTTTTTTGTAACAAAGTTATTTTTATGGAAATTTAATTATTTTTAATATACTTCAAATTTTATATAAATTTCAGTTTATTTTTTTAAATAAGTCCATCAAAAAGATTTTACTATTCCATTTTATTCATATAAAATCAAATAAAAATGCATTTATATTAGATGATATTTAACAGATATTATAATGCAAAAATAAATCATGGTGATATATACAAAAATAATCTATCTACAATTGTAAGTTCTTAATTTTGAGACACTACAAGAAAAAGATATTATATAGTATTTTGTGTTCAGAATAAAAATCTGTTTTGATAGTGTCTATGTATAATACTGGAAGCATATAAAAATAATGTAAAATAGATGAGCCATCACTTACTGATTACATGCTCTTATCATATGCTAGCCAATACCAAATGATTGGATCAATTGGAAGATTGAAAAATAAAATTTAATAGGCCAGGCCTGGACCCTGCTAAAAAAATTGGAGGTGTGAGGAATTTAGAATTAAACCCAAATTCTTAAAAAATAATAAGTGATTGCTTTATTATGTGGCAATCTCGTAGACACAGTTTACAAGAAAAATGATTGCTAGCAACTAACATAACTGAAATTTAGATAACATAAGTTGAAAAATGGATTCTAATTTGTCAATATCATAAATCTGGAATTCATGTAAATCAGAAATTATATAAGTTGAGTTGGAGATCAACTGTAAATAATCTTAAACAATTATATCATAATATTCACTGAATTTCCAACTTTTATAACTAAAAAATTAAACACTGTTTTGAATGAAATAGTTTTAACAGTATCAAAAAGTAATTTTGATTTATATTTGAATTTATAATTAAGATTTTATTTTTTATTATATTCTAGATATTATATAAAAATTCAATATAAAATAAATTTATAAATAACTTTACCAAGCAAGCTTATACCAAATCCTGTTAAACCCTGTAGAATTCCCATACTTATTCCCAATGGCTTTTGTCGACGCAGTTCTTCTTGACGAGACAGATGATCTGCATCCATTGACAAAAAATCCATATTTCTTGAAATACTTGCTGCTAAATTTGTAACTGAAACAAGTGCACCTAAAAGAATAAATTATTATTTTTAATATTTGTTTCTAATAATATACAAATATATATATTTAAGAGTACCTGATGTTATTTGTTGCAAAAGAGATGCAGATCCATGAGATATTCCACTAATAAATGCCCATGGACCTTGAAGCAATCCATGGTAAGGGAGTTTAAAAAAATCTGCCATTCCATTACTCACAGCTCTAGCAAACCCAGCTGGATTACCAAGGAGATCAAGAGATCCAACCACCCAGCCTAACAGAAAAATAATTTAAAATTAGCATAAATATTATACAAAATAAATTTTAAAATATTTTCTTTTCAATACCTGCTCTTAGAAGTGCTCCTGTTAAAAAATGATGAGTAATGAAATGACCAAGTTTGAAAGTAGTTGTAAAAATTTCATCCTTATCAAATGGTTTAAAAGAAAGTGGAGAATGATCAATTGCTACATAAAGTTTAACAGAAGCATGAAGACTTAATAGTATATTGATGCCATCAATATGTAAATGCTGAATATGAATAGGATGTGAATATGTCTTACTAATTATAATAATATCTGAAGGTAGCTGCAAATCATTATTCTGAATAGGCAATTTAATTGGAGATTTAAAAGAAAAAAAGGATGGTTGTAATTCTGCAAGTTTGTAATAAAGTGAATCTTCTAGATATATTGAAGTTGGACGTAGAGTTATAGATAGTTTCTTAATTGCCACATTAGTAGAACCATTTTCAAAAGTTTTTTCTAAAAATAAATATATCACAATATGAGCAGTTTCCTTCATTTTAGTCCATCTACTTTGAAATGACAATTCTTTCATTTGATAAATCTCAGAATATGAGAGAGAGTTTTGGGGAATTATTACAACTGGAAAATCATATCCTTTTATGCCAATGCTATTCATTTGATTATCCATTTGTATTTTACCAATAAATATATTAAATTCTTGTGCAGAATGATTATATTTTAACAGTGAATCATTCATTTTTATTGATGGTGGCTGTGCCATTGCTAGTATGTTATCTATATTTAATCTTAATATTTCTTTTGAGTTTTCTTCACTGAAATCATCTTTTAATATAAAACATATATGTGTAGCCGAAAATGATAAATAATAAATATTTTTTGTATTGTTATTTTTAATTTGCACATTATTCGACATTCGATTATTTTTTCTACCATTAGATATTTCAATTTCATTTTCTATTTTGGTATAGGTATCAGAATTTAATGCTAATTGAATATTTAATCCAATTCGGCTACGAATTTCTTTAGCTGAGACTTCTATACGATTTACAGGCTCAATAAATATATGTCTTGTATGTCCAACTTCTTCCTTATAGATTCTAACGTCACCACAACTTGGAATATTAACAAACTGGTCATTAACTTTAGTTATATCAATAGGAAGACTCCAAATTTTTTCAGTATGTTCATCTACATATAAGGAAAAATGCAGAGCTGGAAAATGTTCAACATAATCTGGAAATTTCTGTGATAAAATTGGTATCGTATAGTGCATAGAACTATGAGGAGAAAGAACTAGAAATTTTTTATGAAATTCTGTTTCTTCAAAAAGAATATCATCTGTGAAAAACAATTGATTTTAAATTATATTTTTATATTTTTACTTAAATTTAAAAAATTTATTTAATAACTTACTCTCTTTACTAGATGTATCATAAATATGACCAAATGTTAATGAATATTGTGTGTTGTTATGAAACATAAATAATGGACAGGAATCATGTGTTATTACAAGATATTTAACACCTTTTTTTTCATGACATGTCATTACATATGGTTGACTAGAAAATTTGTCAGGTTCAGGAATGCAGAATGTATATCTTCTATCATATTTCATATTATAAGAAATACAAACTGGATAACTCCAATATTCTGGTCTTTTAATATAGTCATCAATTTTCTGATTAGTTGAATGATAAAATTCAAAATAATAAATTATTTTGTCATCACTTTCTTCAAACATTGGTAAAGAAGAAATCTCCCACAGTAATACAGGTTGTATTGCATAGTTATCAAGAGTGGATTTTAACATAACAGGTTTTTGATAGTTAGATATTTTCTAATAAAAAAGAAATTAATTCAAATGAACATAACATATTTTTATTGTTATAATTATTTTCTATTAATTTAAATAAATTACCTGCATTGATGTAGTGGATATATAATTAACCATATAAAGATTTTTCTTTGAATTATTAGT
The DNA here is from genome assembly GCA_011317285.2 of Androctonus mauritanicus. Taxonomy (NCBI): domain Eukaryota; kingdom Metazoa; phylum Arthropoda; class Arachnida; order Scorpiones; family Buthidae; genus Androctonus; species Androctonus mauritanicus. Next base: position 4,155 of record WUQG02045521.1, read on the forward strand.
AATATAAATTGTCGGTTGAATAGTAACAATATTAATTCCTTCTTCTTTTATTGATGATATAAGTAGTAAGCACACCTATATTGAATATTTAGTTTGAAATAATTTATTGATAATTATATAAATAAACAGAAATATCAACAGTCCACTACGATAAAGCACTCATAACAAGCAGTAGTGCTTTGCCATAGTGGACTTTTATAGATAATTTTGGCAGAGTTTATTTTATTAGTTTACAGAAATGTCAACATACTTTAGAGATTTTATCATCTAATACTTCAATTGCAATAGTTGTATGGTCAAATAAAGACAAAATTCCTTCTGTTTTTGACCAATATAATCTATCCTGTTCACAAATTTGTAGAGGTTTAGATAAAAATAATTTATTCTGATGATATAATCCTAATCGAAATGATTTCTGAAAATTAATATATAAATTTATTTTTTATATTAAAAATAATTATTTAAGAAAATAAAATTAAGTATACTTGTAATGAAGGTGGAGTAAATATAGAATAACGATTTATCTTCCATTCCTGTCCATTATCTTCTAACATATATAAATCTGTATTAGTTTTATTAATAAATAAACCATATGGTTTAACATCAATCAAAATAGTGTTGCAACCACGCCATTGTTGAGATAAGCTAACCTTTAATTAGAAAATAAACATTATATTAATTAATATTTCAAAAAATTCAATATCATCATATATTTTTACCTGTAATTCTATATCGGGCAACTCTGATGGTTTTGAAATACATGATAAATGATTTGGTTTTGAAATATTAGGCAACAGAGAATTATTTTTAAAGAGTTCTTTGATTTCTCTAAAAATAATAAATATTCAAATAATCAAAAATAATTATGATGATAAGCATTATAAAATGTTAAAAATGATTAATATAAGAAAAGAAAATTTGCGAAAATCTTTCAAAAATATATTATTTCTATGAAATATATCCATATTTGTAATGCGTAATATTTATGTTATAATAAAATATAAACATTAAAGTATTAATTCTTCGATCTACAGATGTCATAACCTAATTATGCTTGCCAGTGACTTAGACATCAAGACAAATTTATAAAAAAAACCCATAAAAAAGAATTTAAAAAATTTAATCCTGATTTTATTAATTTAGTTATTGCGAATTGGCTTTTTCGTGTTGATTACAGGAAAATATCCATTTTTTAATGGTAGTTCCTAAATTTTTCAATTGCTGAAATATTTTTTTAAATTATGTGTAAACAAACATTATTATTAATTGAACCAATCAATAGAATTTGATTTTTTTAATTCCATCTTGTTGATTTTTTTAATCCAATATATCAAAATAATTCTAATTTTGGGATGAGATAAATGATATTTTTGAAATTTTAAATAAAAATCAAATTTTTCAAATGATGAGCTATAAAATGCTGAATATTGAAAAAATATTGCAGATAGTAGGAAAGTACTGGTTGATTCTGTTAAAATAAACTACCATAATATATATCTTAATAATTCATTTTTTGTTTCAATTTCATCACAATTTAGGAGAAAAATCAGAAAAAACAAAATGTAAATGTATGAGGCCATTTAAATGGGTGTGGCACTTTCATTTCTTTACAGAACCACTCACTTTCCAGGAAATTGCAGACAACCTTACTTTATCCCACAGCAGATCATATTAAATGGGTTGCTACAATAAATCATCTGTGGTCTAATTAGAGCAACAAAGAATATTACTGCTGTTTATATATGAGAAGAGACTATTTTTATAAATGTTAGTATTTTTATGATATAAATTGTATAAATAATGTAAAAGCAAGTTGATAAATGTGAAATATTTATAAAACAATAACATTTCATTGAATTTATGTAACTTTTTAATAATTATATGATGTAATTTCATTCAACAAAAGTTACATAACTTTTAGTTTTTTATAAATAATTTATGAAAATTTCAGCCATATTTCTTCATTCAGGGCTTGTTTTCTTTAGAGGAGATATGGCTATCTAAAAATATCAATCATTTCATTGAATGGCTAAAATTTCATATAAAAATAATTGTTTTCTGCAATCTCATATATAGAATGAAAAGTTCTGGAAAAAAATTCTAAAAAAATGCTTACATAGAAAGAAGATAAAATACTCTATAAAAAATTTGAAACTTGCAAAAGGTTTCATTGAAAATTAAGCAAAATATCAAAGTTTTAATTAGGAATTAGATTTAAATAGTTAATCTAAAATTCAGCACTTTTTGCAGTAAATATTCAAAAGCAACTTTATTAAACTGAAACATTTTCAGTACTCTGTATCATCAAAGATACCAGAAAATATTTATAAAATAAGAACAATGCTATTTAAAAAAATTCTAGAACATTTTAAACGTATCACTCACACTATATTTAAATTTGAATCATATTCTGAAAATAATTTTATATTAATCAGGAAGAAACACAATAATCCAAACAGGAAATTCTGTAATACGAAACAGCTTAATATAGAGTATGATTTAATATTTAAAATTTTTTAAAATTAAAGTTTAACATTTAAAGTTAAGAAAACAAAAATTAAAATTAAGGTTTTTAAATTATGCTTCATTAATTGCATATCTCCAAGGTAGGGAAGCTCTTCACTTACTTTTTCATTAATAATGCTGCCTATATTTTGTCTTATATATATTTGTATTGTTTCAACTGCAAGCATTTCCTTACTTTTTTCTAATTTTCCCAATATTGTTTCATCCCATTTGATTTTCATATTGCTACTATAAACGTTTTTGGTCAATACTTGGATAAATTGCCGTCTTAATATCTCTTCAGTATTCAGCTATTTGATCCTCTACATTCCAAGTGGTGGCTCCTATATAAAACTGTTGTTTTCTTCTTATTTTCTTTTGTATTATGAATATTTCATATATCCCAGTTTTCTATAACTTTTTATATTTGTCTTTATTGTTTCTTAATGCACTGAAGATTGTTATGTTCCTTTTAAATTATATTTCATCATCATAGTTAATAGTTTTTAAGCATTTTCTTAATAGTTCTTAAACTTCTTAACGTGTATGGGACTGCTTTTAACTGTTCTTTCTTTGGATGACTTCCTCTTCTGTCTTTTCTCGCTTTTTCCTTCATATAATTACTAGAAATTACCTGCTCATATAAATGAGCAGAAATATAATCTTGTGACCTAATCTTATAATACTGTATATAATGATGAAAAACACCTCTGAACTTGTGTAGGGAATTCAAATATCTTTGAAAGAATCCAAGAGGGAATCATAAAATGGCATCCATTATTATGTTATAGCACCATCTGTGAATTCTGTCTTTTAAGAACTACAATTTCAATGTAATTTTTATCCTTTAATTTTTAAATTATTAATAACAACAAATAATTTTGGCTGTCACAGACATCCAAAAATTAGACCTTTTTAAAGATATCATATTTATAGAAATCATTATAATAGTTCAACCGAAAAAGAGACATCTGGCCAGCCAGCAATGTTTGATTATTAATATATATGATACTTCTGTCTTAATATTCTATGCTTATTTTGTCATATATTCTCAATATGAACCTATTATTCTTATATCTGTTTTCTCTCCCAAATTCTAAAATCTTATCTTTCTCATTTTTGTGATATTTTGGCTGGCTACTGTACATAAAGCATTGTTTGAAATATGAAGTGAATGCTGATTTTTTGTATTTCATTGAGTCATTGGACCAGAAGTGAATTAATATTGAGATAAATATTGGCTTTATATACTGTGATAATATAGGATATAGATGTTTATAGATACATTTAAGTAGTGAGCAGTCGATTTATTTATTTGAGAAACTTTCAAAATGAGACCATGAGATTTATTATTAAACATTGTTTCTAGCTTTGAAGTTTTGTAATTTTTGTCCCATATGACAAATACATTGTCTACATATTTGCAATATAATTTGGATATAGTGTTATAACGAGGAGCAGTGCTTCTACTTCTCTTATTAGTATTTCTGTTAAAATGCTGGCTAGTGGACTGCCCATAGGACTCCATTAGTTTGCTTGTAATATTTCTGTTTAAACATGTAGTAAGAGTTGTAACAGATTATATGTGCAATTTTCCTTCAAAACTCTGCTTTATTATTCTGTACTGATAGGTTTTTCATTAAAAAATGATAGAAGTATAGGCATGCTGATTTTAGATTGAACAAAGAATATCATTTCTGAAAATCTTAGGTAGCAATGATATCCATTTCTTCTCCTATAGTTTCACTAATCTTCTTAACAAATTCATATAATGATGTTATTACTGGCTTATATAATTTTAATTTCTCAAGCACCATGTATACTTCTCCTTTCTGGATATATATTTCTGAATTAAAAAGAAAGAACACTACTTCTGTCAATTATATTCCAATATTTGAAGCTATTTTTATTTTTTTTACTTATTGATACTTCTTTTATATCAACTTTTACTCCTTACACTTCATTTTACAACATTCATATATCTGAATATCTGATATCGTTAGCATTAAAATCAATAAAAAACCATATTAAAAGTTCATCTATTATTCCAATTCTGCTTTAAATAAAAGCACTAATAAGCAGATTAGTGCTTTTATTTAAAGTAGATTGTATTATAAGAATTCTTGAAATGTATCTTTAAAGTAGATTGTATAGTAATAAAGCAGTTAAGTGACAGTATATTCCAATTCTGTTTTACAAAAAAGCTTTTCCTCCCATTATTAATTACAAGGCTATATTTTTAATCTTATTCTGATGAAAAGTTTTATTCCACATCAATAGATCAATGATTCAAAGTAATTCATATCTTAAAGAAAGGTAATCCTACATCTTACAGACTTATAACAATCTCAAATAGTTTCTTGAAAATGTTTGAAAAAATCTTATTTAAAATTATTTATTTTGATTGTAAGAACATTATTCATGATAACCAATACTATTCAGTTATCATGTTTTTTGATTCAACTGCTTAATGTCGTAAATGTTATCGTATATGAAATCAGCATTCTTAGCAGCTTAAAATAAAATGTAATACAATGCTTACTGCTCTATACGGTATATAATAGAGTAATATTTAGTGCTAGTAAGAACTTGTAATAAAGTATAACTTTATTCACTTAACTGTATTTATGTAGGTCAAAAATGCACCATACGCAAGTATTAAAAAAATTTTAATGAGTAGAATGTTTTCGGACCTACTATGGGTCCGAAAACGTTCATACAGTTAAGTGAAATATAACTTTATTCACTTAACTGTATTTATGTAGGTCAAAAATGCACCATACGCAAGTATTAAAATTTTTTTAATACTTGCATATGGTGCATTTTTGACCTACATAGTCTAAAGAAGCAAGTTGTTCTCGTATGAAATTGGTTTAACTGTATTTAATTGAATAATAACTAAGTGAATAAAGTTACTATTCAGTTAAACACAGATCAACAATTTCTAACCTTACAGTTTTCTAATGATGTTCTTGATTGTGTAAATAATAACTTAGCAGTATACACTCACTACTTAGATTTAAAATCTACCTTGTACTCTATTGATTAGAATTTGTTGCATGGTAAACTAGTAAATAACAATAACATTGATCCTAGTATAACTAATTGGATTATGTCTTTCTTACACAATAGAGAATATTGCCTGTCCATAAATAATTTATAAGTTCATTATATTAAGCTCAGTACTGGCCTACCTCAGCATACATCAATATTGGGCTTAATCCTCTCTGAGCACTATTTTTTGTATTATTCATAAATGATGTTTTTTCATCACCTCATTATTAATTCTTGGATATGTCAATAATATAAAAATATGTAATACCTCCATCAAGATTTGGAATCACAATAGAAATAAAGTTATAGACTGTCTAAAAAAAGATTACTTAAATCTAAAATATTACTTAAACATAAACTTTGACAAAACCATTATGCACATAAATGCTATTTGTTAAAATTTAAGTAAAAGCTATCAATTCTTCTCTTATGTTCTTTATTTATTAACTGATAACTGGTAGCCAGAATGATGGTCATAGGGAATACATCATTCAACTTGCATTGTTTTAAGAATTCAAGAGTCTTTCTGCCCTTATTAGTTTCTTTAACTAAGAAATGAATAAAGACAGAATTAATGGGTTTATCTACATTTGATATAATAATTGCTGGCTCAGCTGTGGTAAACATGTTAAATCTACTATCCACTAAGAGAATTGAATGTCTTTCTGCTATCCACCTTGTAAATAATCCGAATAATCCAAACATAGTCAAAAACTGCTTCGTTAACTGGTTATGTCATATAATAACACTCAAGCACTGCCAGCAGTAAGAAAGTTCATGA
>WUQG02045532.1:0-10494 GCA_011317285.2 Androctonus mauritanicus
TGCGCTACTTAAACAGGATCACAAACGCGTAGAGCGATCTACATTACGCCTGACCAGTGACTATCGGACGGCGGCCCCGGGCCTCAGCTTGTACCTCAATATGTTAGAAAAATATATTTTGTATATTTTTATACTGTTCGAGCTTCAGTGTTTGTTAAAGCTTGAAGTTCTCTATTAATGTTTTTGCTTTTCTTGTACACTTACCATCGTATATTTGTCAATTTTATTTTATTTATTTTTTCTCAAAAATATTAGTTGTCCTGGGCCTGGCATTTTCTCCGAACGTCCCCGATGGGCGGTCATTTTATTTTGTAAAATACAAATGCAGCCATCCCGATATTTGTGATCAAATAATTTGTGTTATCATAGACATTTCTAATCAGTAGGGTTTCAGGCATTCTGCCACTTCTAAAAGAGCAGTACAGCGCTAAGCGGAAAAGAATCTTTTATTTGAGAAAAGAAACGTTTTCGATCACTGTCAACTGGTCAGCTTCGGCTTTAATTACCCGTTACACAGAGAGCGGAGATATTTCTCCAAGTTGCTTGTTTATAAAAACTAGAAAGAGCCGTTGGTTGGTGACACGTGTTAAATTACTGTCATGGAAACTTGTTGCTGTCGCTTCCATTAAAATGGAAGCGACAGCAACAAGTTTCTGTAAATAATGTTATTTACAGTTATAATAATAATAATATACAGTATGTAATAATGTAACTGTAAATAATGTTACACAATATATATTAGGGATCGATTTTTGTGAAATAAAAGATTCTTTTCTGCTTGCTCTTTTATTTCAATTGTAATCATTTAACCTAATAATTTGGACATTTGGAGCAATCGGCTCACCAGATGGTTGAAATTTTCTTTACAGCTTTTAATTTTTGCTCTGTAAATATCTAATTCAGAAATGTTGGAAAATCTTTAATTCTTTGGAAATTTATGCCAAACAATATTTTAATAAAATCTTATTAAAGCCATAAAAATTAAGTGATAATTTTATCTTTCCAAAGTACAGTAAACTCTTTAAAAAATAAGATTTTATTGTCTCTCGGAAAGATAAAATTATCTAGAATGAATTATGTTAAGAGTAAAAATTATCATAAATGAATAAATTTTAAATCTTTTATCATCGGGTATATAGAAAAAATGTAGTGTTTAATTCTGATTATGCTGCTAAACCACACATAATATAGTTTTGCAGCGGATATTTTTGGAGCCAGGAAAGGCTGGCCATCACTAGTTACTTTCTGGTGTATCGACCAGAATTCTGAATGATGGGTCTCCTCCCAAAAAATTGGAGGTTTAGAAGCAGAAATTGAACCCGGATCTTCAAGCTGGTAAGAAACTGCTTTACCTCTATCCATCTGACTGACCCAATTTTTGAAATTTGAAGATGGACTTATACACATAGTCTCAATTCTTTGGCTCATAGTCATTTTTCTATATGAAATTTTTAAAATCATTTCAAGATTATAAAGCCAATTGTTGAATTTTTGATAAGCTAATAAAAAGAAATGAAATATTTGATTTTTCAGGAACAGCAACAATATACAGTATTTATTAATTTAATAAAATGTAAATCTTAACATTTCAATTAGAATAATTTTCCTATGCAAATTTTTCTTTATAGAATTTTTTTCCCAAATGATAATTATAACAACTCTCAATTTCTTATAGATTAAATTATTCTTAATTAAAATTTTTTGCAGTCTTATGTAGTTATTTACTTTTTACTACAATTTTTACCATATCTCCAATGGATATTTATTAAATCTAATGCTGCAATTTATATCATTGATACTAAATTTAATAATAATATAAATCATGTAGAAATCTCGTTACTTTAGAATTATTTTAATTTATATTAAAATTTCCTTCCAATATGACTAGACAGTATTCGAAATATAGTAACTATATATAATATTATACAATTAAATACTTATGCATCTAAATATTTACAAAATAACTTAAAAATATCTTTCACAAATTTTTTAAATAAGGCTTTTTATATATATACATATAAATAACATAAATAAAAAAGTTTTCGGCCATAAATATTCGAAATAACAATCTAAACATGAGATGACAAAACTACATTCCTTTAAAATGAACGATCTGACAACAATGTTATAAGTGAACACATTATTTTACAAACTAGCACATTCTAATATTTGAATCTATTTTAACAATTAATATACTTATAATAGAGTGTTTATACATATTTAATTAAATAACGAATTAATTTTAAATTGTGAGCGAGTGAAATTTGATATTTATCTTTACAACTTATCTCCCTGGATGTGAGTGTACAAATTGAAAAACTTTTTAATAAAGTTTTATGTTTAATATTTTATACATATATTTATATACTGTATATATAGATAAATATTACAATATTTTGCAAATATATAACTAGAAAAAATAGCTTTAATTTTATTTCACTTGACATTATGTGCAAATATATATATATATTATATATCAATACTGGACTAGAATATTATCTTAACTTGTCATATTTCAATTGTACATCATTAATTTTTTTATTATCACAATTATATTAAACAATCTCACTATTTAAAAGATTTTTAAAATTTTTTTGAGATAAATTATTTAGTTTGAAAAATCAGAAAATTATGGTGTCATATATACCAAGCCAGCCATAAATTTTTTCATCAACTGTAATAAAAAAATTATTCATAAAAAAATAAAAATTTAAAATGGGTGTAAAAAATTCAATCAAAATAAAAAAATTTGTAAACTCTGCTCAAATATAACCAGATTGCATAATAATAATAATAATAATAATATTCATAATAATAATAATAATAATCATAATAATAATAATAATAATAATCATAATAATTCAAGATAATCCAGAATGGATCATGCATGCTGATAATTAGGATTCAAAATTTGTAAAATTTATAAAGATCTAAAAAGTTCAATTTTATCTACAGCACCATTAAAGGCATTACAGTTTAGTTCAGAAGTATATCTAAACACAGTTTCCTGTTCAATTATTGGATGATAATCCAGGTAGGTTGCAAATGGAAAATTTGCCTATCCTAGGTAGAATCAGAGCATATCAGTCTCATTATCTTGCAGAAACTTGAAAGAGCCATGAGGTTTCCAATGCACCTGCATCACTTCCTGAGCAGAGTCTACAAATAATTCAAAATTATTTGTGTTATTGTTTTGATAAATTTAATTGTGTTTGCATTTTATTGATATTGAGAAAAAAGTATATTAGAAAATTGTTTAAAAAATATTTTAAAAATTTTTATAAAATAAAAGTTATTTATACAGTATTTCTAAGAGAGAGAACTTCATTAAAATATTGAAATTAAATATAATTTGGTTTTCTAACATTTGTCATAACTTTCATAAAATTTTAATATGTATAAATGTGTTATTTAATAAATTTAAAATATCATTAAATTATATTACATTTATTTTATATCAAACTGTTTTCTACAGTAATCTAATAAAACATTTAAAGTACAAAAAATTATACATTTAAAAAAATCTGATATGCTGTATATATCTAATTTTATCAATTATTAATATACATTACATTTTTTCAAGATCTGAAAAATAGAAAAATGTGAATTTTATATTTCTATTTCATTTACACATATTTTAAAAAATTCACAAATTTTTACATTCTTCTACAAAAAAAATTTTAACTAAATAAGTCAAATTCTTACAAAATTCAAATATATTACATAATTCATAATCTTGACAATAGAATGTCTCTCTTAAATATAAAAATTTCTACGTGAAAGTAAAATTTTTTTAACAAAAACTAAAATTTGCAAAAAAACATTTTAATTCCCTATCTTTTTATTCATATTTGAATCATATCTGCAATATTATCATTTTGCTTTATTAACCAATACAGTAATTTATAAAATTTGAAAATCTATTGGCTTAATTTGATATTAATTAATTAATTATCAATAAATACATGTCATTACTATGCAATTATACAGTTATTAGATTATTATTATTATACTTAAACTATAAAATTATATACAGAAATAACTTTAAAAACATGAAAAATAAAACATATTTAATTTATATTTATAATAAAACATCAGATATCCAAAAATCTGAATTTTAAAACTAATATTCTTTTAATTCAGTTTTAAAAATATTTTTCTTAATATTATAAGTAATCTTATTTTAAAAATCATAACTTTCATCAGTTTCTAAACTTTAGTTATTCATTGGTAATTTCTAATGTAAAATAAAATTAAAATTGACTGCAAAAAAATATAATTTTCCTTAAATAAATTAGCAAAAATAAAACTGACAGATAATTTTCAGTTAATTTGGATAATTGATGTTTTATCACAATAGATATTACTTAAATTTATGCATCATTATTATTATTATTACTACATAAAAATGTTTTTACAATAATTAACTTGAACTTTACCACAATATTTACAACAACTGACTAGTGTCAACATTCATACATTTTACAAATACATCATTAAATATTTGTCAAAGTGATATTTTAGAACAAAATCAGACATTTACTAGTAGTTATTTAACAATGAAAATACTGCTTATTAAATATATAATTTTTAAATAAACATAAATAAAACTTTTATATATAACTGAAAATTAAAAAATAATTTATTAACATTTGATTAAAAAAATAAATTTGTACTTTCAGAATAGTATCATCATCATCATCACTCTGACTATAGAATTTTATAATAAAAATTATTCAATTTGTAATTAAAACAATAATTTGGTTTCTCTATCTTAATCTACAATTAAAGTTAATATTTAGCTCTAATTATAGATATCATATTTCACTCAAAGTTTTGATAAATTTGTGCAAAATTGGACCATAAATTTATATGACATTACTGAAAATACAGCAGATGACAAGAAAACTAATATGAAATATTTATATGTAAATATGCTATTAATATTAAAAAAAATTACTTAAATTGTTCTAATAAATTATATATATTATTTGTTTTATAACAAATTTAGTAATGTAATATAATTCAATGTAATTTTTCTTCTTAGTTTTTCTAAAATCATATAATGATAAACTTTTAACTTCTTCCATTTCTATTATATAATATCAAATTTTAAATTATTCTTAGAATAAAAGATAAGTTAATAATGTTATAATTGAATGTATCGAAATATTAATATAAAACATCAATACAAATCTGCACTAGATTTATTACTTTTCTTAAAATTAAGTTTCCCCTCAAATTCACTTTGTATTGAAATTTCATTGCATATAAAAGGATTTTTGTAAAGCTAGAGCTGACATGAGCTCTCTATTATTGTTTATTCTTCTATTATTAATCAAATAGAACTTAAATGCTATATTGTCATATTACTATATCAAAGAAATAATTACAACTACTTTGTCTAATCAAAAGCACAGAACAGCAGTTGTTTGATTAGACAAAGTAGTTTACTGTAATAACAAAGCAGTGTTAGCATGAACTTTGAATAATTACAACAATAATATTGTAATTATTTTATATACTATCATGTTTGTTTAGGCAGTCTTGGTGAATTTTTATAAGAAATAAATTTTTATCATCAAACCAGTTTTAAATTTACACTAAAAAATTCAAGCTATTTATTTCCTATATTTATTAGACAAATTTAGAAATTTAAACATTAAATTATTTTGGATTGTTATATTAAAAAAATTATTTTAAAATTTAAATTTACTTAAAATCTACCATCTTGATAATACTTTCATTTATTATGACAGGGGAAAGGCAAATTGAGTGAATTTTTTATAGAAATAATTATTAGATGGCAGTGTTTTCATACATAATGAAATTTAAATTAAATTTGATTGGGTGGAAACCATTTCTAATTATTAAACAGTGTTCATGCAAGTATGAGGCAAATTTCAATGTTTTATTACATTTTATAAAATATTTCAAGAAGTTTAAAGTTGAATATATTCTTAACACTGTAGAGGCATAAAGTAAAACACTATATCCACTTAAACTTGTAAGATGTACATCCTCTTTGTGTTGGATTGTATTTAGCCTGATAGTTTGTTTTTATCATGTTTTGAGGCAATATGGATCACTTTAGCTATAACAATACAATCTATTATGGAAAGTTTTAATCTCAATATTAATTAGCATATTTAATTTTAAAGTTATCTTTTGATTTTATAATTAATATTTAACTTTAATTACAGATAAGCCTTTGAATAAAATACAATTATTCTTATTAATCTTGTTATTGTTTTATTTATTATTTCCTATTATAAATATCAGTAAAAAATTTATTGTCGTAATTTATATTCTTTACAGAAATAATAAGACTATGCCATAGAAAGAAATATGTGGAAACTGATCCCAAGCATCTTTACAAGGCAAGCACAGTATCTGAGTAGCATCAAATGGATTTGTTTTTAGGACTGAACATGTAGAAACTGGAAAAGTTGTTTTTGAATTGGCTGAATAAAATAATGAGAAGCACTCAAAAATAAAACATTGGAAATTCTTGGATCCTAGGCTTTCTAAAATGACACATTTCACTGTCCATATTACCAATATAGTCTGTATAATCAAAGTTTTTCCTTTGGTTTTCAACCAATAAGAAGTGAGCACTTATTGAACAGTCTTGTCAGTGATAGAAGGGCTATAGAGTAAGATTTATTTTTTGGTTTGGATTGTTTTTGCTCTATGACAGAGAATAATTTGAGATGGGGACATGGAAAAATCAATTCATTGTCAAGAAAGAAAGATTATTTACAATGTTTATATTTTAAAAATGAAACTTTGTATACATTGTTTCATATATTAAAAACTTGTGATATTTATATGTATAATATATTTGTAATTCACATAATAAAAAAAAAATCAATGAAAATAATTCAACAAAATTAAATTATTATTTTAAATTAACATTAAATGAAATAAACAACTGATTAAACATAAATCAATCAGTTATCAGATTTTTAAAAATAATTAATTTCATTATATTATAAACATTTAAAATGTGTGTACTCTGAACAGAATAAAATGACAGGTAATTGCTTAATGCAATGGTTTTCAAATTTTGTGTGTCTGCACCCCCTTTTTTTGATAAAAACTTAGTAAGTCCCCTCATTTTCATAACAGTCTAATTTTATAAATACTTTTTACTTACAATTTAATACTACAAAACAATACACTATATTTTGTATAAATAAAGTTTTTATACATAACAAAATATATATTTATTATGGTATAATCATTTTTAATACAATTAAAGAAACCTTACAAAAAACACAAAAAATAGAATATACGTATGTTTAATACAAATTCTCTCAAACTGGGATGTCATTGAAGATATCGCAATTCTTTTTCAATCAATAAATGAGATTGATATTTTGTAATAAAATAGCTACAGCAGAAAATTTCTGGGTATATGGATATCTATACTGTATAACTCTTTTGTTGATTCATTGTTTTTACATCACTTTGATTTTATTTTTTGTTTGTTTGTCTCAAAAATTATGTTTTTATTAACTCTTGCACACCCCTTGCAACAGCACCCCACAGTTTGAAAAACACTGGCTTAATGTATAAAAATATCATATGACAGTAAGAGCTGCATTATAAAAATTAAATGAAGACTAACAAACTTTTGATTCCCCTCTTTACTTTTTATGACTGTGGAAAAATTTGTTATAATATCTGAGCAAATTAAAATTTTTTTCTAAAAAATTTCCATGATGGCTCTGAATTCTACAAATTATTCTTGTTTCAATAGATAATTAACACAATACTAATTCTATTATGTATACTAACTATTCTATTTTGTTTAAACTTTTGTTAAATGCTGGAAAACATCATTAAAATAGGAAGAACCAAGTAATATTTCCATCTTCATCGTTATTTGTTTAAAGATTATGACATCACACACAGATTTTTCTATGGGAAAACTCTAAGTATACAGACTATATTAAAATGCTAAATAAATATGGTTAATATAACATAAGATAATAAATTAAATTAATAAATATTAAAATAAATCTCCTCATTTCTTAAACATATAATTAAACTATTATTCAGAGAGCTTATACAACAAATACAAATGTACATTAGTGTTAATTTTATGAATTTTCTGTTCTACAGTTAAGTAAAATGAATAATATAATAAACTGATCAAATAAGTTTGTACTATTTTTAGAAAATTATTACTTTGATTTAAATTAAATTGAATTTGTTGTAGATGGCATTTATCTATCAATGTACTTTGATACCTTAAAGTTATCCTGTATCAGTTTATTGCAAATAAGTGTGAAGTATATGTCGTTCAATACAACAGTGAAAAACAAAGAAAATATGACAACTTCAATTAGCATTATTCAAGAACATTTATATTATGAGTATAAACTTGGAACAAATACTACATAAGCAGCTTGCAAAATATGAGAGCATTTGGAAAGGATATAGGTATCAGCCAAAACTGGTTCAAAAATTTTGTGTCAGGGAATGAATCACTTGATGATGCATCCCATAAAGGACAATCAATCATCATTGATGATGGCAAACTGAGAACTGATATTAAGTTGTATTAAAGTCAAACATGTTGGAAACTTATGGAAAGATTCAAAATGAAAGATGAAATCATTCATCTGCATTTGCATTGATTACGAAAAGTATGAAAACAAAAAATAGGTTCCACATGACCTAACATCTAATAACAAACTCTAAAGGTTATCAATTCACCTCTCATTTCTTTCATGTCACAATAATGAGCCATTTTTTGATCAGTTGTTGATGTGTGACAAAAAATAGCTTATATACAATAACAGTAAATTATCATATTCATTGATTATCATCCACTGAACCTGTGCTGCAGATATCAAAGCTCCAATTCATCAACAGAAGATTATGCTGTATGTCTTGTGGAATACAGCAGATATTGTTCATTATGAGCATCTGTCTTCTGGCAAAACAATCATGGGGAGATGTCTACCCAGCATGAGTGCAGCAAGTAGATGATGCACTGCTCCAAAAACAGCCTGCACTGATTCGATGCAAAGGTGTTTTGTTTCTTTAAAACAATGTGAAGCCTCATACAGAATGAGTGATCCAGAAAAAAATCCACAATCTTAAATGGGAAATTCTACTCTACTCTCCATATTCCTCAGATTTCTTACCATCTGATTATCACCTTATCATTGTATAATCATATACACAATTGACAATTTTGAAATCAAAAGGCATTGGAAAAGGAATTGAAATGATTTTTTTGGCTTCTAAAAATAAGGAGTTTTATAACAGTGATATTTATAAATTTGTTTCTCATTGGGAAAAGTTACTGATTATGGTGCTTATTTTCCAGACTAAAATTGTTTTGTTCATTTTTATGAATGCTTTAATTGTATCATAAAAAACTGCACAAATTTATTTGGTCACCCAATATTAATCGGGGTGATAATTACAGGCAACTCTGATTTACATAGATTTGTACTTATGCAACATTAGTTTTAATTAATGAGCCAGGTCTGAATCCAGACCTCTACTGGAAAAACTGGAGATGGTGAGATTCAGAATTAAATCCAGATCCTCCATGATGATAAGTGACTGCATTACCACATGACTTATGTGCTTAATATATAATATAACTATTTTTATCATTTCATCTTTCATTAATATTGTATAAGATATGCTCTGAAATTTAAATGATTCAATTTATATAGGTTTTCACAAAACAATTCATTTATATAAATTAGGGACTGCTTTATATGCTGTAACAAGAAGTTCAAAAAATAACTAAAATTGTCTACTTTCTGAAGATGTCCTTTATTTTTCATTTATGTAATAAATGAAAAATAAAGGACATCTTCAGAAAGTAGGTAATTTTAGTTATTTTTGAACATTTGGAATCCATTGGTTTTGTGTTCAATTTTAATGCTAATTTAACCAGAATAGATGCCATGATGATGCCATACATTATTATGTCATTGATACACAATGAAATACACAGTGCTATGTTAAGAAATCAAGTAAGCTTTATATTACTCTTAAACTGCTAACACTTAGCATCATCTATTGGCAATAATATAAACTAAAATTGTAATAAAAATGAAATTCTATCCTGCAGGATTAGTTAATCCTATAGGATTAAAGTATGAAGCAACAAACTGTCCTTAAATGACAGAACATCCTCACTGAATTTCATGAAAATCTGCTAATTACTTCAAAAGTTATTAGTGGGAAGGACAGACAGCAGACAGACATTCACTGATCTTATAAGCCTATATTTCCTTCAGAAAATAGCTTAATAATTGAATGAACAAAATCAATAATTTCTAATAAAACTACTTTATGAAAAATTTATTTGGAAACATTATTAAGATATTCTTCAGATATTATCTATCAGCAATACAGCATGTACATAAATGAATATCCCAACTTTGCAGGCTTATTAAAAGAAAACAAAACAAAGTTCAACCTTGTTGTTCATCAGAAATCAAAAATAATAGTTGA
>WUQG02045543.1:0-10493 GCA_011317285.2 Androctonus mauritanicus
CAAAATTTTGCAGGTCCGCGTTACCTATATATGTATGTCTTTTTTATTTTGCCGTTTCCCGATCTAACATTTTCCTCAATCTAACGTTTTTTTCGCCGTCCCCTTGGAAAACGTTAGATCGAAGTTTTACTGTATAAATTGAATTTCTGTACAAAATCAGCAAAAACATAAGAGAAAATGGAACTATAAATTAATTAGCTTACTATTGAAATTTTTTTTGCCAAATTGTGAGAGATGAATTTTATTGTGAAATGGATTGTTTATAGAACTCTCAAAATAATAATAAATATTTTCTATTATATAATTATAAAGTACTAATTTTACACTTTGATAAAATGTTTTATAGTATACCTATGAAGAATTCATAGTACATCAGTATGCTAAAAACTATTGCTTAGAAGCTATATATGTTTTGAATAATTAGGATAGTTTTAATTTTAAGTTTCTCTTAACAAAATTATAAGTCCACTATATTTAATTATAAACAATTTTCTAATAAATAGATTTACAAACTAAGGGGATCCTCTATATTAGAATCATGAAAAAATTCTGGAGTTGCAAAAACTTGCAAACTTTCAAAATTAAAAAAAATAGTGAAGAAATAAAAATTGATTGTTTTTCTATGAATTCATATGTAAATATTTAAGATCTGGAAGAATTTGAACTCTTTTTAATAATTCAATAAACACTCTACTAATCTTGGATGTAATTAATTTTTGGATACTATCTATAAAATGTTACATTTTGAAGGTTAATACAATCGATCTACACAGATATATAGCAACAAATATATTGAATCTATTATAAGTGAATCTGTTGTATGATTGTGTTGGCTATTGCATTGAAAGATAAGGATTGATAACAAGGTCTAGAGTTCTTAAAAAATGAAGAATGAAAAATTGCTTTTCTATAACCAATATATAAAGTCATGCCATATTACATATGATAAAGTGGTGTCATAGTGAAAAAATATGCATACTTTTGCCTTAATAAATATTTAATTGAGATTTTATAAAATTGATATAGCCAACTAATGATATGATCACAAGATGTATCATTGAGACAACTAACATACTAACCTGCATAATGTATACATGTCCCATTATTTCTTACTTATCTGATAATTAAAAATTATCTTTTTTTCAAATTAACATTTATAGTAAGTGTCTGACTTATATACAGTAGTTCAAGAGATATGCAGATGAATGTATCTTTATATTGAATTTCCATAAAACATGTATGAAAAATTCATTAAAAAATTTACTTTTTTACAAAATATCATTTATAGCCTTAAATTTTCTTATGTATGCTTAGACCATATGTATAAATTTCATTTAGCAATTCTGTTTACTGATGCACCTTTTTATATATATCAAATTTAAATATTATTGGGCTTATGTGAAAATTTTTGGAACAAATTAACTGCTTAAATTGGGATCTGCTATAATAAACTACTAGTAACATGGGATGCAGTTGTGGCACAAAAACATTTATTACAACAAATGCTTTTGGCAATACAAACTAGTTGCCATCTTCAGGTTCCAACAAAAAACGGTTACGAATTCTAGAACATTGAGTTCTGAATACAGAATTTTAAGATGAGAAAGGTTTCCTTAGAAATACGAATTAAGGTTTACACTAAGTTGTTTTTTATTTGTTGCGCAATGTTGAAAGTATATTCTGTTTTTAATTTAAGTTTAATGTATAAGTTAATATTTATATTTTGTTGTTTGTATATATTTTTTTGGCACTGTTTGCATTTCTAAGGAAACCTTTCTCATCTTAAAATTCTGTATTCGGAATTCGATGCTCTAGAATCCGTAATACTTTTTTGTTGGAACCTGAAGATGGCAACTAGTTTGTATTGCCAAAAGTGTTTGTTATAATAAATGTTTGTGCCATAACTGCATCCCATGTTACTAGTAGTTTATTAAAGTGTGAAGTGATTATGCAGTATAATTAAGTTTCATGATGGGATCTACTATATTACATTGTTTTATATTGATAGTAGGTCATCAATTTTATGGCCTACTATCAACATAAAACAATGTAATATAGTAGATCCCAATGATAGTAGGCCTGCTTTCTGAAGGAAAGTAGTTTATGAGATCATGATATCTGTTATATATCTCCTCCTAATAATTTTTGAACTAATTAGTATAATTTATTGCTTTAAAGAATTGACTTGAAATTTTTAGACATGTTCTGCCATTGAAAGTAACCTTGATATATCTTTTAAGTCTATGACTACAATCATTTAAAATTGGCGTGCATTTCAAATTTCTGAGATATAGCACTTCTTAATATATTATGAACTAATTAATGGATTTTCAAGAAATTAAACAGGATTCTAAAACAATATAAGCTGACTTTAATGGTGTATAAATTACTTCTACACTTCAGCCATTTAAAAATAGTGGGACTTGAAATTTTTGAGGTTTTTTCCTAAAAAATTTTGATTGCTTTTTATGAAATTCAATAGATTTTGTTACCTGAAAGATAAACTTGAAATAAGATTAATTAACCTAGTAACATCATCTGTTTAAAAATACGAGCAGAATTAGGACTAAGTTGTTTGGCTCCTGAGACAAGAATAAAAAATGCACCCCTTAGAAATAAATATTTCTTTAGTGACTGTTTTTGTACTGTTTCATATTTTTTATATGATACAATTGTTTGTTTATCACACTGTAATCCTGATTTTGGATTACATATATTAAAATTTTTCAGATTTTTTTCTATGGAAGGTGATATGAGAATCTGAAATTGTATTATAAAATACCAAAAATGGTTCTAGACTATTGTGAGAGGAAAACTCTAATGACTATTAGAGGAAACTATTAGTGAAAAAGAAAAGTGGTAGACCAAGAACAAAATGGATGGACAGTATATGAGAGCATGAGTAACTATGGATTGAATGAAGATTTAACCCTGAATGGGGAAAGTTGGAGAGATACCCTCGCATATATTATCTAGTGGTTGAGGAAACTCTTTCATGAAGAAGAAGAAAATCCATTCTCCAGGCTATCTTCAAATTGATGATATATTTTTATATCTTTAATCATTCCAAAATACTGGAGATCTCATGGAAAATAGGAAATTATTCTTTCCATAACTGCTTGTTTAACTTTTATATTTTATGTTGATTAATGTGAATTTCTTCATTAGTTTTAAATTTTGAGAGGTTTAGTTATATACTGTATAATATTTTTACTCTGGCATATCTTTAATTGAATTAATTTTGTAAAATTATTAAGCAGTCATTTTTAATGAACCATTTTTAGCCTATTTTCCAAAAAAAATACAACTTATGAGATCACCATATTTTTTGTATATTCCCATTAATAATTTTTGACCTAATTAGTAGATTTTCATTTTTTGATAATGATTTTCTGTCCATTAAAAGTCATCTCGATGTTGCATTATTTAGTTCTCTAGTTGTAACCATTTAAAAATTGGCATAAGTTGGGGATCTACTGTAATAATAGGATATATTAAAAGAGTATCTCAGAAGTTTGGCATATGCTCAAATATCTGAAATACTATTTTAATATATCCTAAATTATTCATTTGATTTTTATGAAATTTAGCAAGTTGATCATGACATTGAATGTATCTCTATGACACATTTATTTGTAACTGTTTAAAAATGGTAGATGTTCAAACTTCTAAAGTTTCTCTTAATAAGTTTTGAACTATTTGATTAATTTATATAAATTTAATAAGTAGTCAAACCAATACAGTTGAATTTTAAGAAAAATTAACTAGTTCTGTGAATTCAACTACTACAAAAAATATTGACATTCAATCTTCTATGATTATCCTATAATAAAGATAAAAAAGTGATGAAATTATCCTGTAGATTTCTTAAGATTTTTATTTTATATTATTGATAGATAGTACTAAGTGTTAAAGCAAATGTAACATATATCTTATTCGACATTGCTTCTTCAACTTTTAGGTTATTATTTGTATAAATTAATTGAATTTAATATTACCCAAACAGCATTGAATATGCCAACTAATATATAATACTAATAATTACATAACTCTATATTACTATTATACAGCATTAACAATAAGACTACAGAACTACCTGTACTAATGTAATTCTTTTTATTTATTTGGTTTATTGCTTACTTTTATTCAATTATTTATAGTAAGAAGTATTACCTTATGATTAAAGGAAATTATGTTCAGAAAGTAGGTGATTGATTCTTTCCAGAATTGCTTACTGTTATTTAATCTAATACTTTCTTTCATTAATCTTCTTCTTTCTTATCCCAAAGTCCATTTTAGACTAGGCCATGGAGGTCTGATTAGATGATGAGATCGGTGACACTCTTGGGGTCATTGAAAAATCATTGTGTATGGCACCACAGTAAGAGATTATATGTTTTGACATGGCAGACTCTTTTTCACATTTTGTGCACAATGAGAATATCTTTCCTTTTTGCTTGAAAGTCATGGGTCAAGTGTCCTGATCTTAATCTGCAAATCAGTTGTTTCATTTCTGCTCAAGTTGAGATTCATGATTTCTCCTGGAATTCTGGTTCTATATCATTTATGGTCTAAGCTTTGTCTTCAGTTATTTTGATGGAATCCTGTTCTTGATGAATGATAATTATTGGAGCCCTTACCGCTATGTGTGATCCCAAAACACCAAGTTTAGCAAGTTCATCTGCTTTCTTGTTGCCATGTATGCCAACATGTGATAGGATGTAGCAGATCTTGATTTGAATGTTAGTGATTAATTTGCACAAGTTTTTTGCAATGCTCTTAAGGAATTTGACAGTACTAGTATGACAGTTGTAGATGTTCTGGATTGCAGCTTTTGAATCACTATAGATTGTGACAATAAGTTTTTCATTTTTTGGGAGCTTTTTAAGAGCAAAATCAATGGCTGCTGGTTTGTTTCTAAAGATTGATGTGTGATTTTGATATTTAAGACAGAAGTGCAGAGCATTATTTTCAGAAAAAATAACCACTCCATTACCTGATGATCCATCTTTCATTAAACTGCCATCCATGAAAATTTTTATTTTGCTGGTATCATTTTCAATTATTTCCATTCATTTCCATTCCTGAAGCAAAGGACAAAAATGGGTTAGTTTTATTTTTTGAAGGAAGATTACTAAGTTTAAGAACAATAATAGACTTATTTCTGTCTTTATGTGGAGGGAATGGAATTGTATTAAACTTTTCTCTGTTGATTTTGGCAAAATTTTATTCATAAACCAGAAGTAGAGAAGACACTTTCTTTAATTTGTGTTTCCAGTTTCTTATAAATTTTCCAGTTATGTGATTTGGAATATTGATTCTTTTACAGATAAATGTAGAGCTAGGCTGATGTTTCTTGTTATGCCAAGAGGTGGCAGATTAGTTTCAAATTCCATTATGTTATTTGAGCAGGAGTTTATAAAACCCCAAATAATCTGGCAAGCATTATATTGTATTCTATCTATTTTGTTTAGGTTGGAGTTTGATACTGTTATCCATACTGGAAATGAGTACTTAAGAATTGGCCTTATTAAGGTCATATAAGTAGTAATCAAAGTTTTCATATCAGTCCTCCAGGCTGTTACAGTTATTTTTTTAGAATGCTGAGTCTCTTTTTAGCTTTAACAATTATGTTTTCAATATGGATCTTATAGGTTAGGGAAGAATCAAGAAGAATCACCCACCTATCTTATAGGTTAGGGAAGAATCACCCTTGATTCTTCCCTAACCTATAAGATAAGTGGGGAATTTTTTATATGGCAGTTGACGATCTCCAAAATAAATGTGTGGTTGTTTATTGTGAAGACCCCAGTTTCAGATTTGTCAGGATTTATGCTGAGTTTAAGCTTCTCAGTTTTACTGACATGTTTTTCAACTGTTTTAAAATTTTCATTAGATGATCAAAGGATGATATCATTTGTGTACAATGCAAATTCTGTGTGTTTTGTAATATTTTTATGAAGTGAATTGAAATGCAGTGAGAAAAATAGACTAGAACTCTGAGGGACACCTTGAAATAGCTTGACTTTATTGAATAATGTGCCCTGATATTTAACTCTTATGTATCTTTTATTAATAAAAGAGCTTATCTAGCTGTGCATTTTCTCCTCACTATTTGTCTATGATTATGATTAGTTTTTAGTGCCACATTTTATTAAAAGCACTACTCATGTCCATGAAGGCAGCAACTGTTGTGTTAATTGGAGACCTATGAAAGTTGTCCTGAATTTTCTGTGTAAAGTAGAGGATTTGATCTGTAGTGCTGTGGTTTGCTCTGAATGCAGCTTGATGTTCTGAAATTATTTTGTTTTTATTAAGGAAATGGTTAAATTTATTTAAAATCATTCTTTTCATTATTTTACATATAATTGAGGTTAGTGAGATTAGTCTGAAATTTTGGAATATGGTTCTGGGCTTCCCCAGTTTGATAATTGAGACTATTGTTGTAGTTCTCCAATCCTGTGGTAAAACACATTTATGCCAGCTGAAGTTAAGAATATTAAGCAGTTCTTGCATAGCTTTGGAGGAAAGATATTTGATCATTCACCTATGAATATTGTTTGGACCAGGAGTTTTATTCAGATTGGTGTACTAATTGCATCTTCTAGCTCATGCAGATAAAAGGCTTAGAAAACAAGGAATTACCTGTTTGAGATTTTCCCAAATTATGGAGTCTTCTTGATTTTTTACCAACATTCTTATTTGTATGATTAAAGAATAATTTTGAGTTGTTACTATAATTATCATATATGAAATCAGCACTCTTAGCAACTTAAAATAAAATGTAATTTTATTCGCTAATGTGGCCAAAAACGTTAGCGAATAAAATTACGTTTTATTTTAAGCTGCTAAGAGTGATGATTTCATATATGATAATGCTTTATATAAGACGTTAAGCAATTAAATCAAAAGAAATGGATGTTTCTGTAGTGGGTCTGAAAAATGATTAGTTATGTCTTTAGTGTTATAGAGTATAGTATTATTGGCTGTTTTCATAATGTTTGATGTCATAGCCATTAATTAAAATAAAGATAAATAAATTTGTATATTTTGCTTTCTATAAGAAAATCTTATAGAGAAAATATTAGATAAATAATGTAGATTTCATGTTCATAAGAAGTATAACAATAGACAGACTATTTTAGAATAAAATGCAGTTGATATTTTTGTGAACCCACTATTACATTATAATATAATTGCTTTGCTAATTAAACTTTTAGAAGAATTTACATTTATATTAGTCCAATAATAAAATCTTTATCATTATTTGAATAAATCCACAGCTGAATAAATATTGATTTGGATTCAAATACTTCATTTCTTTAGATTTAATATGTTTCAGTATTGTTAAAGTATAAATTTAGAATATATTAATTGAAGCCTAAATCTATTTTAAAATTATTCCTAATGTATTATTTATATTTTATTTGCAGTTTTATGGTTCCATATAGTAACTGGAGCAGAACTGATTATAAAACCAGTTGGTGAAAAGCAGTCTCAACCAGCTGGAAAAGGTTTTGTGTTAACATGTGAAGGAACAGCTAAAGATACTAATTTGTTTACAGATATGAAATGGATTGATCCAAAGGATGAAACTATAGACAAGTAAGTAATTTTGTATTTAAAGTATAATATTCAATTATAAATCAGTTCATAAAATAATTCTGTTATTGAAATACCATACTTGTATAAATTGGGATAAACATGGCATAAATTTATTAATTAATTTAAATTACTATATATAATTTAAAATCAGGCAAAAGAATATGCTTGATAAATTTAGATTTATTTAAATTATAATTATTACTATTATCATTACAGATATCCCTCCTATAACAGTAGATAGGTTTCCTAAAAACACTGTGTTGTGTGAACTGTATTATAGGAGGGCTACCTATATTTAATCATTATTAAAATATTGTAATAATGAAAAATTTAAGTATGATATAGAATATTCTTCAGCATCAACATTAATATCAGCCTTTTTCATCTAATTCTTATGTATTAGGATTTAAGCTGAATATTCCAAAAAATATTTTTGAAATAGTCTTTTTTCTCAATTTTTACTAATCTGCTTTTTGATCAACATTTATCAAATTTTATGTGTGTACAAAAATGATATGTTAGCTACTTAGGGTATATATATCAATTTGTATTTTATTGCTTATCTATAATATGTAGGTGCTTTTATAGTTATCGATACTTAGAAATATAATTTGAAATATTTATATTGGCCTAATATTCAAGAAAGTAATTTCTGTTTATCATTTAAATAAAATTCAACAATTGTTAATTTCATTATTTTTATTTTGTTAACTTCAATAAAATGCCTAAATATAGATGTTTTTATAAATTCAAATACAATAATTCTCTAAAGTTATGCTATACATTGTTTTGAGACTAGCAACATTATTTGAGATAACATAAATTGAGTTGGATTTTCCCATAAATGCAATGTTAAAAGGGAATGATTTGATTCCAGAACAAAATTTTGACCAAAAAAAAAAAAAAACAGATATACATGTTTTGAAGTTATGAAAGATTTACAGAAAATACAAAATCTGATATAAATCAAATGAAAATTCAACTTTTTGACCAATCCCATCTCTAGCTAACCAATAATATGCAATTGTAAAGAATCAGATCAATAATCTTTATTAGACATTTTATAAGATTTGACTATTTCATAATTACAGATAAAATAAATCTGATTGTTTTGAAAAAATGAAAAACAACCAGATCTCTGGCAGCACAACTTTTATAGCAACTTGAGATTTTTATATTGTTGATAGCGCACAACATTTTAAATATTATTTATATATTTAACATGCTCTAGCTGTCTTCTTATGACAGATTTCATATTTAAATATTAAAAAAAAAAATAGAAAAAATGATTTGTAACTTAATTTTTAATCTCCAGTATACAAATTTACTATTTAAAGAAACTTTAAAAGCAATTTTCTCAAAATTTAAGTAACTAAACTTGAATGCAAAAAGATAGAGATTCTCACCTTTTTATAAATACTCTATATATATATAATTTATAGGAAAAATATGATAAAAGAAGCAAGAAAAACTATAAATTATATTAAAATTATAATTGTTTATATAATTATAAAATTTAAATATAAAATTGATATTACTTTTTTTATAGGGGAAGTCATAAACAAATTGAAGTATGGGAATATGAAAATCAATTAGCTTTAATATTTAAGCATCCTGTATATGAACAAAGTGGAAGATATAAATGTATAGCTCTTTATTCTAATGCAGATAGATTAAATGCCAGTGTGGATATCATTTTCTATAGTAAGTGTATTTTTTTTAATGTTTGTTGTAGTTTTTCACTGTTTACTATATACTGATTTAGATTTTTATTAGTTTTGAAATTAAATTATTTCAAATGAAAATATTTGACCACAGTATTTTATAGAACTAACTTTATTTTCAGATATAAATTTAATAAAATAATCTTTAATATGATATTATACTTTGTTTTTACTTTATATGGCTTGACTGGCCAACCCATAGCCAGAGGTACCATGCTGCTTGTAGTATTCTTTTGTGTGTCCCATGAGGTGATTTTTTATATCATTAACATCACAGTTCCATAACTTTTTTTTTATCTTTGGCATAACAAACTTAATAAATTTATAAAAATTGAATGATTGCAAAAAAAAACAGACATCACATAAATATAGATTTAAAGACCATATGTAAATAAAATAGATTATTATGACATTTGATTATTTTTATTTTAGCTAATGTGTGATCTATGAAAAACTGGAAGCTTCCCTACATAAGATTAGTCAATCCAAATTTGGACTCACAAATTTGGATTGGCTAGCCCTATTATATATAACATTAATTTTAATTGAAATTGAATGGAAAGAGAATAGAAATGCAATAAAAATCATAAACTTGTAATATTAATGATTGAGTTCTAACTAACTATTTTAACATAAGTAACAGGAGATGTTTGGTGAAAAATGATATATTATATATTTAAAAAGAATTTTATCATGGAATTAAAAAACATATTTCATAGAGTGAATTCATAAGAATAACAATATGTTAAATATCATCTAAAGAAAGATAGTCTTAAGATATTAATTAATCTTAATATATTAAATAATTATTCCAAATAATTATCTTTGGCCGCCAGATGGCTTTGACTGGCGGCGAACTTTTGAGGTGTACTGAATGCGATGAAATTATCATGAAAAATGCTAATATTATTATGTATTCTAGTAACAGTGATCATATTTACCATCCTCACTGTGTTAATATCCTGACTAATAAGTTTCGTTAAAATGGCCAAGGATGTTCTAGATTCATGGATTTGTCCCACATGTACGGCAGAACCTTCTAGAAAAAATGACGAATTGCCGATTCGTAATTATCGTTCTACATCCATACTGAAATCGCCTGAAAAACATGATTCGATAACCGACAATAAACTGCAGGATAATGGTGAGTTAGTTGCTGATTTA
>WUQG02045554.1:0-10493 GCA_011317285.2 Androctonus mauritanicus
CAAGTATTTTTACAGATAATTGCTTATTTTCGTTGGAGAGAAATCAAACATTAACCATTTCCGTAATGAAATGGTATAATAGAGTAACTATATTTATTTTTATATCTGGACACATTTCTCTGGAGGGCGTACTCGGAAATCTTCTCGGGCGCATCAGTGCGCCCTGGCGCACACTTTGAGAATCACTGATCTAGACAATGAGTCGTTTGAGACTATTGAAATGACTGAGGATTTTTTTTATAGTTATGAAGATTCAGAAATTAAAATAAATAAATACATAAATCATAATCGATCACTTTCAATGTTTGTTGAGAAGAAAAATATTACGTTATTGAGAGAATATTATATATATTTTTTTCTGTTGTTTGTTTATATGTTTATGTCGAGTAATTCCTTCGAGTAAATCTTTTTTCAAATCTAAGATCGGAAAGACATATAAAGATAGATTCATAAGTTCAAGAAATTCTGGAAATTATAAGTATTGTATTAATATTTAACCGATACACGTACTGATGTGGACAGTCGAAAATAAACTCGATTACAATCAAAACTATTTAATAAAAATAAATTGTAATGCAAAGTTGTAAAACTCAATTTTTATGGAGAGCCACTTAAGAACAATATAATACTGAAAGGGCCCCATTAAAAGGCAAAGCAATATTGAGAGGGACGCATCTAAACTTTCGAATCCGTTTCATTCCCGACTGTTTACACTTTATAATAATAGTTCTGTTAAATAGGAAAATAAAATGTGAAAAAATTAGATACATTCTATAAGTAAAGTAAAAAAATAATGATAAAAATTAGGGTTTTTTTATTATTCGAATTAACGATATTTCCCTGTATTATCCTGTTTACGAATTATGATAGTAATTAAATTATACAAAATATATGATTGCTAAAAAAGATTCATCCAATCAGCGGTCCGCACAGTAGAGTGTTGGACGCGCCGTATCAATGCTTAATTATGTAAAAATGCATAATTAAGTACAGTGTAACCTTAATTATGCATTTACAGCATTTATGCATACATGCATAAATGCTGTAAATACATAATTAAGGTTACACTGTACTTTCCAATAGGAAAATCACAATCTTTAGTTTTTATAAACACTTATTATTTTGATTATAGTGAGTATACTGAACAATATAAAATATTTGTTCTCCTAGTAAAATAATTTATTTGTGCAGACTGAATTGAACTGCCTGTAAACAACTGTTTCCCTCTCTTCCACTCCTGTTGTCTGAATTTTATACCTCACCATTGCAACTTTTATTTCCTTATATATTTTTGTTCTTATATACTTTTTCCCTACCGAAAGAAGGCTACTTATGTGATGTGATTTTTTCTGTATGCTTTGCGATTTTTGATGATGCGATTTTTCTCCAGGGATATTTTCATTGCAAGAATGAAAGTATCACAGGGAAAAAAATGTCTTAAGAATTCCGTGCACATTTTTCATCTTTGTTGTACCGCCTTTACTTTATAATTTAAAAGTATTGAAGATTTAATAATAAATCATTTAAAAATTAAAGTTAACTCATCTTGTATTTTCTAATTTGTTTATGATATTTTTGAGATGATTCAATTTTTAAATTCAGTTTGGATATTTCTCATCTAATGTGCCTTGATTGGCCCAATTTTTTGCAAATTAGGTACAATTTTTATTTTGTTTTGGACATAAATTATATGCATAATTCTTATATTTTTGTGATCACGATCTGTTTTTTATTCTATTAATTGTTACTAATCTACAATTAAATGCACTTTTTTGCCAGATGGTAATTTTTTAATAGCAATCTAAAGGCGATTTCGGATATAGCGATAACGATTTTATAAAATTTCATTAGATTGCATATACTGTACTGGATGGCTATAAAATAACGTGAGATGTTCAGAGCGCTCTAGTGCGTCATGTATTGGACGAAACGTAACAAAATTCGATGGACGTACACAGTGGAACATGCGAATTCGATTTTTAAAGAAAACAAATTTAGCATCAAAAGTCGCCGACAAGGAGGATTGTGGCGCTGCAGAAATGTAGAATGTGTGATTAAGGAATGTGTAATCGCCAAATGAGACAGCACATATCAAGTTTCTGAACATTACATACCAACATTTATTATTAATTACATATGAGGCTCAATATTATTACCATTCAGATGTTTCAAGTTCCGCATGCGGCGCACGATGTCTTCCACGCCGATGTGTTGCGCGCCGCCGTGGAGGATGTCGTGCACTGCATGCAGTATTTGGAACATCTGAATGGTGGTAATATTGAATCTCATATGTAATTAATAATAAATGTTGGCATGTATTGTTCAGAAACTTGATGTGTGCTGTCTCATTTGGCGATTACACACATTCCTTGATCACACATTCTACATTCCGCAGCGCCACAATCTCCCCTGTTGGCGACTTTTGGTACTAATTTTTCTTTCGAAATCGAAATCGCATGTTCCACTGTGTACGTCCACAGAATTTTGTTACGTTTTGTCCAATATATAACGAGCTAGAGGGTTCTGAATACCTTACATTATTTTATGGCCACCCGGTATATTTATATATTAGACTGTTTTGATGAGATAATTTTTGGAAACAATTTTATTCAATTGCAATATCTTTTATAAAATAACCATCTAATTATAATTTTTAAATTAAAAATGAAGAAAACATTAATGTTTATAATCTAGAATATAAATTTTATTAGCATATTAACTACAGTAGTAAAAAAAAAAAAATTAACACGATAGTTTAAATTCTCAGAAATTCTCTGGAAAACATAAATAATTTTTTGGAAGAAACTGCCGATATGTAACTCTTCTGTATGTTTAATTATTAGCATATTGTCATTATTCTGGAATTATGTATTATATTGGTGATATTATATGCTGGAAGTTCAAATTTGTTAATACTGTAATCTACCAAGAAGTAAATATTCCAAATGGTTAGTTACTCATTTGGACGGTAAATTCAGGAATTCGGACAGAGCATCAATAGAAGATTAGTAACTAATAACGATCTATGTTCCTGATTCACTGCGAATTTTTTTGGTGTCAAGTTTACTACAAATCTTATTAATTATTATATGTTTTGTTATGAAATCTGCAATTTTTAAGGTTGTTCCTTATCTTATTATTTGCTAATGCCCTCTAATATATCAACACTTTTGTACTTAAAACTTCATCGTAGTTGATGCTGTGATCCTGCGGGTTGAAAATAAAATATTTAAATATGGCTCCTTTAGATCAAATCTGTTACAGACTTATTAGATCAAAAACTATTTTACCTTCCAAGATAAAAAATTAGTCATTATTGCAAATATAAAGTATAAAATTTCTATAAGCAGTAAGAATACCGGTTTCCAGAGGATATATCACGAAGTTCATTTCACTTACCGAGACAAAGATGCAACGTAACAACCATCATTCAACCGAAATCTTTATATGTAATGTATGTATTTTCAAATAAATATGATAAAATATAAATAATTGTATTTAATTTAATAAAAAACGTCGAGGGACGTATTTGGTGCTATTTAAAAAAAAATTCTTTACATAACATTTTAAATATTTGTCTGTCCAACTTTTAGCTACGTACTTCAAATAAACTATTCTGATTCTTCATGAATATATCAAGGTGTATATATCAGCAATTGTTTTCATTTTATCATTGTCACAGTTTTCTTACTAAATACAGAAAATATAAAGGTGAGCCTATAAGGAGACTTTCTTTATAATTTATACAGTTTTAGTGGTTCTATTTGTTTCTTCACATACCTTGTAACCGATAAAAACTAAAATGATCGATTATGCATTATTTCTTATATCAGAACATATACAGTATATGTACCAGAGCCTCTTTAGCCGCCAATTAATAATGAAATTATTAACTGCGTTTCCACTTCCCGGGACGGGGACCCAGAGGTTCGATTTTGGGAAGCAAGTGTTTGGGTTATGTAATTATGTTATGTACATGTAATACGATTGTTATATTAACGAGTGGATGCGACGATTGAGTGAATGTTCATACTGTGAAAGTTATCGTGATGGGTGTTGTTATTAAGTGTTTGATTTCTGTATCAAAAATAACACCAGACATCAGTCAACCTTATTAAAAGCAATTGCCATCAATCAATAAATTCATATAAATAACATTAAGTTATATATCTGAAGTGAGATAGCTGCTTTCTTCCAATAGGGGTAATCTAGGGTGATCGGCCCTTATAATATTTAAGCTACGAGTCGATCCGGCGACTCTTATAATCATTAAACTACGAGCCGTCTCCTTACAATATATCTATATTGGAATAGCTTCTTTCTTCAGATGAAATTCAGGATTAATGCCGCTTAAGATATTTTAATGTACTTACCGAAATTTTATATCATCTAATAAATATTATTATATCCATTAGATAAATATAAAAAATAAGACTATTTTGTCATTATAAAGGATACGATTCTTTCACAAAGCTGAAATTAATTCTGAAGTTTTTACTGATTTTCCTATATTCTTTTGGTCTCATGAATTTCCATCATACTTCTATATCTCTTACTTAAGTATAGAAAAATATTGAAGAATAAATATATAAGTTAATTAAAAATGTGATATTCTAATTGAGTATTGTAATTAAAGGAAGTACTGTATAGCTAAAATTTTATACTGCTAGATGTCGATAAGTAATATTACTCACTACATTGTGTATCTATTTCTTAGAAAGCAATCTTTAATCGTCCTCCTCCAATAAAATATTGTCATTTTTAATTTACAGTATTATTGTGAAACTGTTTGAATCGTTATTAATCCTTTTAGCATTGTTATCCTCTAGATAAAATAAATTTAACTACCTAAGATGACGCAATTTTTCTAGCATTTAATATCTGAACGGGGATGGATACACTACGCCGAAATTTTTTACAGATAAACTTATTTTACTAGTATTAAACATCCTGAGTATTCTGTTATTATTGAAATCAGAACATGATTAATATACGTATTTTTACACAATGCAAAATAATTCCTTCTTCACGTTACGCAGTACTTAAACGTGAAATCTTCGAAGGAACTTCTATGTAATCCATTTAATAAACACGAGTAGAACCACTTGAATTCGAATGTTTCGATTTAAATGTAAACTACAAACATCTTATAATTACAATATATTTAAAGATTTAATGCAATAAATGTTTGCCATAGTCGAATAGAAAATATCGGGAAAATTTTTTACTATAAAAGAACGAAACACATACTCATCTGTGTTGATCCATGATGAAACTTATATTTACCAAAAAAATTCATCTTATTTGGAATTTATATAAAGTCTTACTTCATTGGTAACATTTCTATATCTAACAGAGTCTTCGTCGTTAGGCAAAATATGCTGCAAAAATGTCATTGTCTGGAATGTTAAATTCAGAATTATCTGTAAATTGTAAATAAGTTTGTAAAAGTTGAGAAATACTCCTTGAAAATCACTTACCTTTTTGGACGGAACTGATGGAAACGATTGTTAGGAACGTTGAAACAGTGCTTTTTGCATGAAATTTCATTGTTGGAAAGTTGTAAAAATTTTAATTATTGAATATTATTTATTCTAAAAATTTTAATTTAAAGAATTTTTTTCTGAAATTTTCTGATTGGCTGTTCTCACAAATTTTTAAAATAAAGTAAATATGAACTTGAAAAATATGAATGACCGTCTCACAGATCTTTCAGATAAGACATTCTTAAATTTTATAATTCAAGTATTTTGAGAAAGTACCTCATCCCATCGATTTCCATTTTTCACTTATCCGACTAATATGAATGGAGACTGAAACTTCATGATTCAATATTTAACAAATATGAAAACTGGCTTAAAACATAAAATTATATTATTATTTAATTTGTTTTAATTCTTTTTGATAATACATCTTTAGAAAATTCGTTTCGATTTTTATGTCATCAGTTAGTTTCTTATAAATGTATAATAACTGTTATTTGTTATTATATGTCTATATTTTTTTATATTGATATATCTTTAATATATTTTTCATCTTCATTAAAACATATATATAGTGAAATCTGTTAAATTAATTTTTGTTTTTTATAATAATTTAAGATTCGTTTTTACAATTCTTTTTTCATGGTTTTAAATATATTTTTTTAATTGAATAAAATCATTATTATGTAATAATCGCTGCTACATCCTAAATTCATTATTTCTTCCATAAATATTCCCTTTTAATTCTCTCAAAGATCTATTTGAAAATTAATTCCTACATGTTTTTATAATTTCTTACCATGAAAATAATAAAGAAGTTAAATTAACTGTTAGTGTGCATATGGTTTGATATCTGTTTTCTCCAGATATTCCAATTAATTATTCTCATTAAATAGTATGAAAAATAAATAAATAAATATGAATAAAAATTAATATAAAGTTATTTTCTTCTATTTTGAAGAATCTAAAATGATCTAAAATAATCTAATATTGCATATTGATAAATGTAGAAATTATTTTTATTGTATATTCTGATTCAAATGTATCATTTTCTTGACTATATGAATATGAATTTTTCTTATCTTACAGAATTATTTTTTTTTTTTTTTTAGTTTACTTTATACAATGTCTTTTATTTTATGACAACTCTCGAATTTTAAACATAAATTATTTGATTTTTAAATCGATGTATATTTTTTTCTAAAGTTTTTCGGAGAATGCTGAGATTTAATATCTTAAAAATTGACCGATTTAAATATAGATTAAAACATACAATAATATATATTTTTCTAGTTTTTGTTATTCCATTTACGGTTAAGTATTC
Organism: Androctonus mauritanicus; assembly: GCA_011317285.2. Classification (NCBI taxonomy): domain Eukaryota; kingdom Metazoa; phylum Arthropoda; class Arachnida; order Scorpiones; family Buthidae; genus Androctonus; species Androctonus mauritanicus. The sequence continues at coordinate 6,808 of WUQG02045554.1, forward strand.
TAAAGCGATGATGAAAATTTTTCTGCGAATATTGTACATTATAATTTTGACGGAAAGAAAAAATAGGTCAATCGTGTCTGCTTCGAGTTAAAACTGCTTAAATACAATACAGTATAAATTTTGTCCATCCAACTTCCCATCCTATTTAATATTGCATCATCGTATCCAAAAATACAGTATGTAAAATTACGCTTTGATTATTTGTCTGAATACATATTTTTTTAAGGAAATTATTATATGGACGGTTGAGGACCAATCCGAATTGTTAAGTAATGTACAGTACATATAATTTGATATTGAAGGAAAATTCAATTTAGTATTATATAATAAATTCCTTATTTTTTCGCGTATTTTTGCGAATTCTCCTGTTGTTACACCTACTATATATACATAAGTTTTTTTTTATTACCTAAACTAGTTCATGTTCGGAATAAGTGTAATAAAATCGAATAAATACGTTGATTTATTTCTTTTATATATACATTTTCCATTAAGAATAAGCTTTCCTTTGGTTTAATAAAACTTTCTAATAAAAGAACTTCATTAGAAAAAGCGTTCACCTGAAAGAAAAAATTGATGTTAAAAAGAAGTAATTTGGAATATCCAACTACCCTATAATTTTGAAATTATGAATCGTTTTTAATAAAATGTATGGGAAGATGAATTTAAAATGTCAAATGTTACAACGGTTAATACGATTAAACTTTAGAAAATCCCCAATTACGATTCAATTTTGGTCCATCATTCTTGTGTTTGGCTGAGCTAGCAATGTTCTTATGACATTTTGTCAATTGAAGGGCTTTATTCTATAAAAAATTATGATTATCACATACACAAAAGACTCGTAGACCTCATTTGTTATCATTATGGAATTCTCGTATTAATTTTATCATGTTTTTGGACTAATGTCTTCTTTAAATTCTCTAACAAAATGAATCTTAAAAGGTGTTTTAAAAGTTTATAAATATTTTAAATACAAATTTTAGTGGAGAAATTAAGATTTTTTTATGTTAAATTATCATAATGCTTCAGAGAAGCATTTTTTTTTAATCTGATAATATCACGTTCATATTGAAATTGAATTATTGAAAGAATTTAGTTTGAATTTAGAATAATTATCGATGAGTGAATATTTTTATCTCTAAATTTTTTCATAACAAAATCGAATACTGTATAATAGTCTGTATAAATATGATAGGATATAACCTGCAGACATAGATTTTGGAAGAATTCATAAAAGTTCAAAATTCTGTAAGATACAAATTGTTGGTATCTGTTTGGTAAGAAAATTATAGTATACATATTGACGTTATTATAATATTATCTTAGTCAATATATAAATCCGTACACTGTATAAAATTGCACCAACGAGTGAGAGAATGAGTTATTAGTTTTGTGAACGGGGAGAGATATAATGTATAAAAATAAATATTCAGAAAATATAGTCTATTATTTCATAAGATTTATCTTAAAAGAATTTCGAAATTATAGTAAATTATATGCACTGTAAATAATTATTGATTTCATAATTTAATTTCAAATAACTTTTAAAATTTTCATGAGGGACCCATTCATGAAAGCATGATATAATCTGTATGAATGTAACATTTAATATATATTAAAATATTTAAAGATAAAAGAAATCGAATATTTATTAAAATAAATTTCTTCGAAAAAATATTAAAGAACTTTTGATAAAGAGATGAAGTAAATTATTATTTTTTTATTATTATTGAGGAAATCAAATGTATATACTAAAATTTATGTACCGTACAATAATTAGAAAAATGAAAATTTATTTTTCGAGAACAGAATTTTATAAAATAATAGATAACAAAATGTAACTGAATTACAGTTTAGTCATCGAAGCTTTCTCTTTGATGTATTCAGCATAGAGATAACATAAATTACTTTAAACGATGCATTTCCCAATTGGAAATCATTCATGGAAACCAATTGGAAATGTTTTTTTTTTTTTTATTTTCACTCTAACAATAGCATGTTTTCTGGAATAAAAGTTGTCCATCAAATCAATGAAATGTTTGAATGCTCGTATATTTTAAAATGATCGATAGCTATATATGATCTACACAATCAAGCATTTTCTATAGTCTATGAATCATATAATGGTTTCTTTCTGAAATTCTTCAGTTAGTTCCAGTATCTAATGCATATTTCTTATATGATTCATAGTCCCACTTTCTTTTCTAAAATTAATTTCTCTGTTTCATTTTTTGCTCCATATAATATAAAACGATTTATTTTAAAATATTAAGTATTCCTTTTACTAGGAAAAGAAATTAATGCAATCTTTGGAGTTCTCTCTTTTCGTTTTTGTTCTCTTTTTGTAAATTGAACATTCATTTTCTATATTTTTCAACAAATTCTATTGCTTGAAATAGCTTAACTGTATCTATCGATACCTGGTGACTTGTTTCTTCTAAGATTTAACAGCATTTTTACACACCATTTTCTGAATTCGCAGATTCCTTGACAAAAGAATTTGTTGCCTCTTCTCTATAGTTACTTGATATATTTTTCCATCATATTGCCATTTTCTCTTGCTCAGTTGAAATATTTCTTTTTAAATCTTCCTGCACACCTAACGGATAGTGAAATTTCCTTTTGACTTGAGATCTTTTTGGAATTCCAAGGCCAAATTTTCAAATAATTTTCTTTTATGTTTCCTTAGTCATTCAGAACATCTTTTCTTTTGGAATAGGAATTTCTTTATTTCAGTATAAAAGATTTCGATTTCTTTTTTTGTTTTCTGTATCTGTAGTTAATGTTTATAATAGAATATTAAACTGAATTAATCAAACATTGAATTATAGCTTCTGATTGTGTGTCATATTTTCCTGAATATTAAAACAATAACATTTTTTCTGTTTCAAACTTTTAAAATTTCAAAAAGTAATCATTTAATGGAAGGAGAGAGGAGAATTATGCTGATTCAGTTTCTTAACGATTTTCTTCAATGAATTCTTTTCATATACTGTATAGATAAAATTTCATCGAAATATCTTTATTTTTCGATACGAGATTTGTAGCTTCAAGGAAATCCTTTAATTTTTGTATCAATCAAATATTATATTTAATTAACAGTGAGGCGTTACTGAATCCCTGTTCGTTATCATGTCGATATTTTTCTGGAGGAAATTATGGAAGAAGTTTATTAATTCTTATTTTATCATCAAAAATTTCTATTATTATTTTTTGTATTCTGATATTAAATTGTATCCTTTGATCATTCAACGAATATTTTTTCGTTCGACTGTCCAATTCATTTAAAAATATCAATATTTCATAAAAATTAAACGACTGTTATAATTTTTAAACCGTTGTAAGTGTTCTTTCTGTGCATTGTAGACCTATATTAAATGAAGTCTTCAAAATTCTTCATGATTCATATGAGACTTTTAATTTAAGCATCATTTGCATCAGAAATTTGAATTTTCAATGTCAGTTAATCTCAGTTTGTTTTTATTACCAACATATATTTTTCCAATACCCTATTTGATTAATCTCCATTTGGGTAGGAGTAGAATTCGTACCCGTTTCATCCATGTATCGTAAGAGGCGATTAAAGGGTGCCATATCTTTTCTGCCAGTGGTCTATTCACACTTTATGGTAGGATATTTTCTCTTTCCTCGTGCTTTCCTATACTCTTCTCACTTCGTTCTTA
>WUQG02045565.1:0-10493 GCA_011317285.2 Androctonus mauritanicus
AAACACATGAAATTCGAAGTTTCGGATCTCTTACATTTTTCGGAAATATTAATTTAATGTAAATGTATGCATACCCAGCAATATTAAACAGAAAAAATAAATATAGTCAATAAAAATCTTTGTTTTAACAAACGCACAATGTCGCAGCTCAGTAAATATGTCAACACTGAAACGAAAATCAGTCTAGCAGAGGGATAATCGGGGAATTACATGGCGAAACGGAGAGTTGCATAGCGGCGTTATTGTGAATTGGCATAAATTGAGCCGGCGTAAATCAAGGGCTACTTTTGTAATTTATTTACCTAATGTGAAAGTTGCTTTTCAATTTTATCACTTTGGATTTGGATTAGTTATCAGTTTATTATATTTTTTTCATAACTAGCATATATATTTGTGTATAAGCCAAGATGTTTTTCCCAAAAAAAATTTTTGAAATGGGGGGGTCGGCTTATACACAGGTCAAAACAATCAACTTTTTTTTGGTTGGAGAAATTGAAGTAATAAGCAAAATCATAACTTATTGAACGTCTCCTGAAGACCATGAAGGAAATTTTGCCATAATTCATTTAATACAATACCAGGTAAAATTTTATCTTACTCCAAAGCAATTGAGTGCATTGTGCTGCTGACTCCAACCTACATATATACTGTAATCAGATATTCGATGCCACACTGCAAAAACTTGACAATCAATCAAGAATCTTACCTAGGATTCATATTTGAGTGAAAAATAGATTTATTTTTCATATTATTAATTAAAAATATTTTAATCCATTCACTAATAATTGATAAATGCTTATTATATTTAACTAAAGTAAATTAAAAAATAATTAAAATAATGTTTAAAATAACATAAAAATAATAATTATAGTTATTTTTTAGTACAGATTTTAAATAATCTATCAAAAAAGTTCATTGTAAACAAAATCAAAACTTCAAAATCGTATGCTTAACATCTAGAAATCACATTGCACACATCTTCCTAATGGTGTATGACATCATTGTTAAGATGATCCACTCATTTTAAAATATGATCAAAGATTTGAATATGATAACTCGACAAAATACAATGTACAGGAAAATGAAACTTTGAATGGTCTCTTGGGAACTGTGTAATGTAGATGTATTATTTTAATGGAATTTTTACTGTGATAATTTAATATGAAATTTTTTTAGAAAAGAAAACAGTTATTAATAACAACAATAACAAGAAAATATTTTTATGTAAATTATCAAAATTTATTACTATTCATTGACTTGATATTTTCTGAAGCTACATCATCCTAACGATATTGTTCACCAACATCAATCTTGCTTCGGAGTAAAGTAAAATTTTATTTTACTCGATGCAATCAAGCATGTCACTGATTCCAATCTACATTTATATAAGTGCATCAGATAGGTAATGCCACAATGCAGAAATTCTGGAAAATAATCCAAGCATCTTATGTAGGTGCACTGCACTGGATCACTTTGGGTTAAAGTAAAATTTTGCCTTTTAAATTGATAAACTGGTGTTCATATTATAATAATTTATTTTATATATATATTTAAAATTTCAATAAAATATTTATTTTGACAAATGGCATTAATATATCAGTAACTAAAATCACAGATCACATAATTTATCAGTTTCAAATTTTTATCAAATTTTAAGTGATAAAGTCAGAGTTGGCTTATACACGGATTGGCTTATATTCGAGTATATAAGGTATTAAAATTATTGTGTAAAATAATAATGTAGCCTCTATTTTGATTAGATTATATTAGAAATCAAAATAAATAATTAATCTATTTTATTTTTGTAATGATTAATAATTCATTTTAAATCCAATAACTTTAAGCTGATTTATAAATGAAAACTGCAGTATTATTGGTACAAAAATTATAATTTACAATAACATCATATTTCTTTATTATTTAATAAACATGAGAAATTTTTTAATATTGCAAATTTAAAATAAAACACACACAAAAAGAAAACATTTTTAATATATCAAAGTTATGAAAAAGAAATAAAAACAGCACTTAGTAACATTAAAGGGCACAGTTTAGATATATACAGATGGTCAACTCCGTATACTTTATATATTAAAATTTGGCAACTGATCAACCAATCAGATTCAAACATCACAGTGCCATCTTTGCTTTAGCAAGAAACTATAAATCATGTGACTTTTGTATCATGGGCGATTATTCATGAGCAAGTAATCATGTGATATGACATACCACATTGCTCATTTTATCATGATGTATCATTGATGTCATTTCGTACAAAATTGCTCCCATTCCTTTGGTAAAATATATTTCAAAGAAATGAAATTTTATTTTTATTTCACATATAACTTTATCATCATCATATTTGATGTTTGAAAAATCCACACTTTACAGTTAGTATTTTATTTATAAATGTATATTAAAAAATCTTTTGTGATGTATCAACTTCTATTATACTAAATAATTAAACATATTTATATATTCAGATGTGCACTTTATTTAAAAAACCACAAATTTATACATATTTATACATAACATGCAATGATTAATCAAATATAAATAATGAAATTACATCATATTTAAAGTATTAAAAACATTTCTACAAAGTTTCCCAAGTTTAGATGTGGAAATATTGAACAATGAAAACATGTACTTTTCATTCTCAAAACATTTCTATTATTTCTTGAGCCATTTCTTGCATCTGCAACGAGATAAAAGCAATTTTTAATATGGTACCCAGCTAAGGGTAAATTAAATTAACTGAATTTTTGCCTATTTGAATTACTATAATAAATATTTTAAATTTAAATTAATAAAATTAAGATGACTTACTTTTCTTCTTTCTTTGGAAAACAAAATAATGGAGATGTTTTATCTCCTCAAATATGACATTGATCTCTCATTTTTTTAATAGGAGTTCTAAACACACTTCTAAACGCTGCAACAATTCGAAACTAAGTTTAAATGAGTAATCTGTGGTGACGTCAGCCTCATTGTGGCTTCAATCTTGTTAAGGCAATTTATCATATGATTCAAAATCGATACTTTAATTCTCTGCTAAGACAAAGTCGATGCTGTAGTCTTTCTGTCATGTGATTTTTTCGGAGTTGACCATCTGTATATACCTAATCTGTAGTAAAGGATGAGACGTTCCATTTCACCCTTTGATAAGGGTGAAATGGAATGTCTTTCGATTAACATGCAATCATCTTCAGCAGTACAAGGTAAAATAAGAGGATAGAAGAGAATTACAATTGAATGGCTAGACGAACAAAAGTTAAAGGTAACTAGAGAAGATAAAACTAAGACAATAGTAATTCTTAGGAATGAAATCTGGATACAATGTATGTCTCAATGTATGTATCTGTCTCTTATGTTCAGGATTCAGGCACACGAACTGAAGCAAGGCCTGACAAGATCTCTAAAAGCTAAAATTGACAGGCTCTTAAAGAAAAATAGCTTACTGATTCCTTCAAAGTCTCTGAAGTTCATAATTCTGTCTGTTCCCACCTTTTTGGCTACATAGACACACAAAGATCCGATATCATCCGACCAATTGTCGAAACAAGACATTTTCTTGTTTATACTTGAGAATGTCCTGGCCAATTTATGTTTCAACAAATTTAAAGTGTTTGAATATACCATCACTTCCTCGAAAGACTTTCGTAATATGATTAAAGATTATCTCCTGTGAATAATGAAATTACAACTGTCCTTGATTTTGAAAAATTATTTCCATCCTTAAAGCTTTCACTAACGTGGCTAGCTTTATATAATTTTCCTCTCCTAAAAACTTTTATTGAACTGATGATAGAACCGTTCACTCTAAGAGAACTCTGTGATATTTGTTATGAATCATACTTCGCTTTTAATGGGAAATTTTTCAAACAGAGAAAGTGTTCCGGAGGTCTTATGACCAATATCATGGCAGAAATTCTGCTTAGATATGTAGAATCTTACATTGTTAACAGTTTTTATGCGTTAATTAAAATATTTTTGTGTTATTTTGGTAATATTTATGTTATTGGGTATGAACGTGACAGATTGCCTGCAGTATCTGAGGCGTTTGCCTCTATGAATGCTGGTCTGAAATCTTAGAACAATGTAGTAGTTCTATCCATTTTCTTGATGTTAATATTAAGTTACACTACATGAAACTACTGTGTATAGAAAGCCTCTTCATTCCAATTTGGTCTTGAACTATTGAAGATCCATTGAAGTGTAAAAAGACAGCCTTCCATTTATTAGGATTTTTATCCGCTGCTTGTACTTGCCAAACGAAGGCCAACGTGAAGAATTCTATAGAATCATTTCCTTAATTTAAATTACTTAATTATTATGTATTTTCTTGTTTTAATTATTGCATTACTCTCATATTGTAGGCCTAAAATGCGTGCAGTGCACTTGATTTTTAAATCTTTATTATTCTTTGCATTCTTAGAACTTATAATTCTTTTCTATCCTCGTATTTTACCTTGTACTGTAGATGACTACATAATAATCAAAAACACTGGCTCATTCTTATTAAAGAACTTTTATTGCTACTAAGGTTTTTTCCATTTCTTTTTCGTAACTTTAAAATAAAATTAACATGCTTTAGCAATTTACTTTTTCCACAACCATATCATATATTGTCAATTTAAAAATCATATATGTTTTCAGGCATACAAGACAGGAGCTGTCGTTTGTTTGCTTTAAGAGATCTTCTGAAAAAACTTCCTTCTGTTAATTTTGAGATTATAAAATTCATTTTCCAGCATTTTGTAAAGTAAGTAACATACCACTTATATTTTATGTATAAAATAAAAACAGTTAATTGAATGGATTGGGGAGGATAAAAAATATATTAAAATATGACATTTTTAATAGAGTGGCAGAAAATTGTCGGTTAAACAGTATGGACAGCAAGAATTTAGCCATCTGTTGGTGGCCAACATTACTTCCTTTAGAATTCACTGACATGGACGTTTTCGAGAGGATGCGACCTCACTTGGAGGATTCTATACAAACAATGATCGACCAGTTTCGTTTTCTGTTTTGTGGCGAAGAAGAAGTCGTAATGGTCTGAAGGAAAACAGGATTCCATATCGGTTAATTTGCAATGAATAGAGGGATCCAAAAGCCCTAAGAAGGCATCCCTCATCTCCAGTTGTTGGCGATTGGAAGCAGAGCTGATCTTATTTCAAACAAGCAGCGACACTACTCCAGTCTCCAAGTTTTCGGCAAAGTGTGTGGCATGATGATAGGTGGTGCGACAAATGTTGTAGAAAAAAAAAATCTATGTTATTTTACAGTTTTCTCTGTGAACAGTAGAATGCACTTTAAAATGTGTCGTAGAAATGTATAGACTCAAAGTCCAACAGTTGTGTGAATGAAAACTACAATTCCCGATTAAGTTCCAGTTTTTTTATAAGGTCGATTAATATGGGGATAAAATTTTTTTCATTTGTTGCACTGTTAGGAGAGCATGTAGGTAGAAGTGGAGATTTTAGGCATTATATAGAAACTCTAGCCATATAAGAACCAAAGGATTCTCACTGTCTGTCAACATGCTCATCTCAGGTAAACTAGTTATAATTACTGTATTTGTACCACAGAGATCTGACTGAATAATCAAAGGCAAATGTTACCGTCGGTCACCGCCTACGGAATCTTTCTAACTTCCGTAGGATGTTTTCCACGCGTGTAGTATCTGATCGCGCCATAACCAAAGGTGTTTGTGCCCGCCGACCTGCAAAATTTCTCTACATAAAAAAAAAAATCACACAGATGATTACCATGTAACCACGTTAAAATTTCTCACTCGGCATAACTATTCATTCCTCACATATTTGTACGTTGTGTAATGTCATTTCCTGTATCCAGGTTTTGCAGCACAGCACGGTATCGTTAAAGTGGTCAATGTTGCCTTTTAAGTGAAAATTTTCATTGATGTATGCAGATATATATCATATCAGCTTCTGTGAAGAAATTGCTTTCTGTAAATTTCAGTAACTTGTGATATGTAAATTTTAGTTTTTGTACAGAAATAATAATTAATAATACAGGAATATAGGAATTTCTTTTTCAAAATAGGGCCTAAGCGTCCGAGATATATTTAAACGGCGATTTCTAAAAAAAAAGAAAAAAAAACAGAGTACTTAAGCATGTACAGATAAAGGGTGCTGCGAAGATTTAGAGTGGTTTATCAAAATGTGTACAGATATTCACAAAAAAAATGTAATTCCGGCGGCTTTGTTTTTTATTTTCTGCACGGCAGCAGCAGCAGCAGCAGCAACCATATTTACGGTCGTAGTCTCATGTCGTTGAAAATAAAGAAAACGACGACTCCAGCCTTTCTGCATTGGCTACTGCCATTACTATTTGTCAGATAAAGGTTTGAATTTAAATACGGTTTTTCCTATCTGATAATTAAAAAAAAAAAAAATTATTTAACGAATTATATATATTTACCTTGTATATTACGCAGCATGTATGTGATCTAGTCAAACTATTGCTTTCTTTCCACATTTGTTTAAAAGGAGTTTTGCATGAGAGTTTTTACATTTTTTTAGAATTTTTCTAAAAGTGTGTTCATATTAAAAAAAAAAAAAAAATGTTCTGGATATATGGATGGCAAAATAAAAAAATGCATGAAATTTTAGTATTACTAGTTGAGATTTTTATTTATCTTGAGAACTGTTTCTTTGTTGGTTAAAAGCGAAATTTAAACTGGTACGTGCCAAAATGAAGTCAGGCATTTTCCAGTAAATTCCCAGTTCCGAAATAATCGTCATCTCAGGTTAAATTATAGATTGTGATATATGTAAGGAATTAATGTTGTCGACTGGAATTTTTCGCTTTTTTAAGTTAATCTGGGAATAGATTCCATCCTGACTATAGATCTTTAAAAAAAAAATATCCATTCTTACTTCTTGTTAATCTTGAAGTACAATGTAAGTTGGTTTATTAAGGAAAATATATATAAATATATATATATATATATACATATATCAAACAATTGTGTAATTGTAAGATTTAGTGGTTTGTTCGCAATAATTAGATCATGTTATTTGCATCAGACGATTTAGTTAGCAGAATATTTGGTGTACGTTGCTGTTCATGAGAATTTAATAATCGAAAAATGTGAAACAAAATGTCATTTTCTTGTCCAAACTTTTATTTTCTGTGTTAATCATTTCTGTGACTTTTCCAGGCGAAAGATTAATTATTATGTTTTCATTTTATATAAATATTTGCTGTGTTATAACAGCACTTCTTCAACAGATAAGCGATTGAAGAGCGAGATTTTTTTAACGCCGACCGTAAGTAAACCGACAATCGAGGAAAAACAATTCAATTCACGTCCGCCAATACTTTGTCTACTAGATTTGATAAAGAATATTTTTAAGATTATGTTAAAATATTATATATATTTTGTGATATTTGTCATTGAGTTAGGATCTGAAGATTTCTTTCCACCAGACATATCAGTTTGTCCAAGCGTTTGGCGCGGAAACATTTAACCCAGCAAATGTATAAGAAAAAAAGCGTGACGACTATCCCAACTATATAACAATTCTCCATTGTAATCAGATATTTTGGCAGGTCTGACAAAATTTGTACTTTTTTCTACATCGGTGTACGAGTGTTTCGTTTCGACCACACGCATATCTTCGGAGTATTGTACGCAAGTCGATTTATTCGTCAGAGAAGAAACGTTTAACTTCAGAATCCTGTCTTATTATTGTCTCATGTTAAAATTTTGTTATATAAAAGCATGAAACATATGAATTGTCATATTTTGAAGTGTCTTAATTAAACTTGTTCTTAATAAACGTTTGTGTCACATCATGATAACGCGCAATATGGCCACATTACACTTTCCACATTAACTATTCAACTCTCATGCATTACTCTTGTTTCAAATAAACAGTCAACAGTTGAAGAACAAAGTTTATCTAATTATTAACTGATTTAATTGCATGTAATTATCCAATTTTTCCAATTTAAATATTAAAATAACAAATATTTATATGCAGTAGAAGCCATTGATCATATATAGAAAATAGTTGGCGTACAGAATTCGTTAGCTTATTTGGCTAGTAAGTTAGCTTAAATCACGTAGTATTTTAATTTGTTTAGCAGTTCAGAAATTTTTTAATAATTAACTATTATTTCCATTAAACATATAGCAAATTATATCTAGCTTGGAAACCATTTTACATCGGAGATAAATGAAGCTTTATATCCGTAAATTCATCTAGGTTTGATAATTTTATAATGAAAACTATTGTGATAAATGCCAAAATATTGATAAGGAATTTCAGAACACAGTATATCGATTTATCGAAAATTATAAAACAATTACGAAAATAGTAGTGGAAACTGATCCAAAATGATCCATCAAGATGAAACCATCCCCCATTGTTTTTCCTTGTTTTAAGTTTTATCGTCAAAAACTGTTGAAAAACTAGCAATGGCTGTACTACTACTACAGACAAGGTGGCAGTTATAATTCTAGTTAGGTTAGATCATTTTGGGAAGTGTCATTTCGAATAAATGAAAATCAATGTCTGCAATCTAAAGTATCAAAATTTGTTAATTGATGTTTCTTTTACTTCCACAAACGTGGAATAATATTTTAGATAGATACAATAAAAATTTGTTTTTGCTGTGTGTTTTTATCTACTAATTTACCTACAGTTAATAAAAATACAGTATTATTTATTATTTATAAGTATTTGAGCAAAATTATCTCTATGGGATCATTTCGGACAGATCCATTGACTTAGGTCTCGAATTTGTTTTTCTTTTATTTCGAATAAATAATCCTCGAAATGTTTAAAATATTTTATAATCGGAAGAGTAATTTTCCAAAATATATAAAAAAAAATTAATCCATTAATGACTTATTTTGAATTTTATTCGATTTTTTTTTTTTTTTTTTGCTTAAGGGGATCATTTTGGATTAGTGTATAATATACTATATATGTATATAAAACATTTAAGATAGGACTTAGTATTCTAGATTACATTGAAGTTGACCAAAATGTTTCATATGTCACATTATATAATAATAAGATTATTTAGAATCAGTGCATTGATAGGGGCCTCTACAGGTATAGATTAACAAATATACTTGATTATTCTGGACATCGGACATACAAATATCCCAAGTAGTAGTAATGTGCATCTGTATTTCACTCTGGATGGTTGAGACAAGATATTGCTGAACAGTGGCGGTTCGTAGCTTGAAATCGTGCGAAATTAACTTACATACTGTAAAAACAATGTATACGTATTTGGATAAAATAGCAGAATTATAGTAAAACTCTCACATTTATAATTACTATATTTGTCAGCTTAAGATGCATTTTTTTTCTCTTATAAATAAAATATCTTTTATAAATCGCCCTCTTAGAAATCGCAAATGACAATATAGCAGATGATATCAGCGGCTCCGAATTTTAATTTTTATCACGAAAGCAACGATTTTCAATATCCAAATATTTATGTAGATTCACGAAAATTACACAAAAATAAACGATCACTTTGATATTAGTATTATTTGCATTTATGGTAATTTTTCCACTAAAATATATAATACGGAAACGAAAAGATACTTTTGTTGCCATTTTCAAATTTCCAAGGACAAACGTCCCCGTTTTCCTGGTGAACTCGGTGCATGATGGTAAAATTGAAACTATGGTCAAGTCCTTTAAAAAAAAAATTTTCGTGTAAGTAATGCAATGGCTGGCATTGAAAATTATTTATTGAAATTATTTTAATGGGAGTGATAGCGATAATTCGATGATGATGTCAGTAATGAATCTGAATCGAAATAATACTGAAAGAATAAGTCTAATAATCTTATATCTTTATTGGCTTTTGGATTTTGTTTTTATTGTATTTTAAATTCCTGTTGTATTAATTTTTTTTTAAATTTACCGTTCCAAAATTAGGATGCGTTTTCCCATTGATGCCGTTTAATCGGTTCGATCGAACCGGTTATTAAATTTTTATCGAGTTCGCTGAATTGCTTCTTGGAATAAAAAAAAAAAAAATGGAAAAGCGCAGTTAAATTGTTGCGAAATTGCTAAATGTTTTTACAGCGTAAATGAAAACAAACCGTAAATCATCATAGAGATCATAAACTGATTAATTCATTGTAATTATTTGAAAATGGTTACAATGGAAAATATGATTTCCTTTCTCTTAAAACTTGACACAAACAGGTTACAAACAAAATGTATGCTAAATTATACAATATTAACATGAAATTCATACTTTTCTTGATGCACATTATACCTGAAATCATATGCAAAACTTTCTCCAAATTTAAACCAAACATTTGAACGAAATAGACATTTGGCGAGTAAATGCTAAATGTCTATTTCGTAGGAGTTTAAACTTTTGAGGTGGGCCAGAAGGCCGCGTGTAAAGCTGTACTTACCATTCTGGAGGATTCGAGTCTCATACCTCCAATTTTTTAGGAGGCCAGCTTGTTGAACCCC
>WUQG02045576.1:0-10492 GCA_011317285.2 Androctonus mauritanicus
TTCCTGGAAGAACAAGAAATAAGATATAAATTTTTACCGCCCTATTCTCCTCAATTGAACCCTATCGAGGAATGTTTTTCCGCCTTCAAAAGTAGACTGCACAAAGTTTCGCCGAAACCGACCACAACTAGTCAATTGATTTCATGTGTCGATTCTATTTTTGCAGCGATGAACTCCGACCTAAACTTTGAGAATTTTTACCAGCATATGAGGGAGTATGTACAAAAAGCATATAACAGGCAAGCGTTTTCATAATTACATCCACAAATTTCTCCAGCATATTTTGTCTGTATAGGTTTACTTTTGACATGTAATTACATGCATTTTGTTGTCTATCTAAACATATTATTGTGTACGTTTTTATGTTTTCGGAAAAATACCGTTTCAGTAAAGCATATTGTAAAAGAAGGCAAATGTGTGTTATTACATTGCGTTTAACGTTTGCAATTTGTATTTACAAAAGTGAAATGTGCGCACATTGTAGTGCAACGGACGTCTAGCAAATGTAAATTTGTCCTCCCTTTTCTGCAACGCGTCCTCGGAAAGGCGGAAGCGCTCCTCGGTTTCTCGCAACGATCGCGCGCTATCGTGAAACAATTTACTACTATTTTAGATATCTTTGACAGTATACTTGGCGATGTTCAAAAATACGTCCATGACATCTTGCCTGTATACGTGGTATCGTTATATTATAGCTGTCGTTGTTAAAATAGAGTACCATATTACGGATTATACGGGCTGAAAATGTAAAATTGACGTATGCAACGGGTCGTCGGAAAGATGGAATCACTACTCCATTTCGCGCAAAGGTCGCACGCATTCTTGAAACAATTTTTCTTCTTTAATGAAATGTCTGTTCGCTTTTGTGACCCGAACCTTTTTCTTCATGCAAACTTTCCGTAAATGAGTGGAAGGGAGTGTAACTGGCTAGAATCTTTAAATAGGGATATGCAATAAACTTTATCAAGAAACAAATATTTTAATTTCGTGTTTAAAATGATGTTTTGATGTATATTTTAATATTGTTTGCTTATCTTAGAACTGATATTATATAACTAGAGAAATAATGAACATATATACATGTATTTAAAAAATCAGACATCCAAGTCATTCCAGCTGATTTAGTCGAGCAAATAACTGATGATTATTTAGTATAGAAATGTATAAAGAATTCTTTGATAGATTTCATTTCACCTTTCATTAAAAGTTTAGGTTATCAATCCGAGAGATATTTTAACTGTTTTAATAGAGATAAATTGTTTAGCTGGCTCTTCTGAAATTCCAAATATATTTTTGAAAAGGTTATTCTTGACATAGAGAATCGTGTAAGAATGTATATCAAAATATCTGATTCTCATGTTTGAAATACCAAATTCACAGCTTCTATTCTCTTTTTATCATTCGTGATATGCGGGAGATTCTGCTTATCTCTTATTAAAAATTCTTTGGTAAATTTATATTGAAAATTATTTGGTATCCCCGAATCCATTTTAAATTTATACAAATAATCTGTAATGAAAACTTTCCATCTGAATAATTATATATAAAAATCCCTAATTGCATTGTTTAACATACACTGTCCTCCATCGATCTATATACTTAATAGTAGTAATATATAGATTTTTGTAGAAACCCATAGAAAGCAATAGAAATTTCTAGAATCGGAATTCTCAACAGTTTGTAATAGCATTAATGTTGTTGAAGTAAATATTGTTCTTATTTTTGTCTGTGAATTTTTTATTTGTAATTTTTGAATAAATATAACATTCAAAAATGTCTAGAAAAATGTCATGATATTTTTTGTTATTCTGTTTTTGTGATTTCAATGTTAGTTCTTCATAGACATCTCACAATTATTATGAAGAAAGCTTAAGAGCTGTATTTTAGCTGCAAAGTGGAAGACCAAGATAATTCTTGGGCTCCAAAAACATGCTGCAGCACTTGTTGAAGAAATTGTCTGTAAGGAACAAGAATATCAATGACATTTGCTGTTCCCACGATATGAAGGGAACAGAAAGATCGTGTTACAGATTGTTATTTTTGTCTTACATATGGCAAAGGCTTCTCTTCCAAATCAAAACAGCCAAATTCCAAATTAAAATTAACTATTCAAATTTAGACTCTGCTTTAAGACAGTCTACGATTATGACGACGATGATTAATTCCTATTCCAACAACCTGGACACTAAAGGTTGGTTCTCACTAGCGTGGTAGCGTAATTTTCCCGTTTTACTTTTCCGCCGCCGAAAACCGTTCAGCAGTTCACATTAACGCAGTACGTTATCTTGAAAGTGTATTGTAGGAAAGTTGTAAAAAGTTCCCACGTTTCAGTAGGCATAGAGTGACGACATTTTTATTGTTTTATACTGTATGATTATGATGGAAAATAAAGTGAAAGTTTCTTTTTTACGTTATCAATAACCTAACAAGCAGCCGTAATGAAATATGACGTAAAACTATGGAGTATCGCTCTTGGTCGAAAAACAAAA
Source organism: Androctonus mauritanicus (assembly GCA_011317285.2). NCBI lineage: Eukaryota > Metazoa > Arthropoda > Arachnida > Scorpiones > Buthidae > Androctonus > Androctonus mauritanicus. The sequence goes on from WUQG02045576.1 coordinate 2,490, forward strand.
CGGTCGCCTACCGCTGTGGCTGAAGTTGAAGCTGCTTCGACTCGAACCGCTGCGGAAAATCCGCGCCTCAAACCGCTCTCTGACCACGTGGATGACGTCAGAAGGCGGTTTTCCCGTTGAAATCGCGCTAATGAGAACCAACCTTTAGTGATGATGATGCAGACCGCCAACCCAGCGAAGAACAAGGAGCTGATGGAAACAATACTGATCCTGATTTTGTGCCGTTAATGATATCTATATCACGTTGCCACTCAAGATGAACTGAATGATTTAAGGACCTTAATCTCTCAAAAAGGAAAGCAGAATTACTAATCTGTTATAAGATTAGAATCTTTCGAATAAAAGTGTAAAAGTATCATCATTTAGACAGAGGCAAGCAGAATTTGAAAAATTTTTTACAAATTCTGCTTGCATATGTCTCAAATGATACTTTGAAATCTGACATAAAATTAAACAAAAACTCTTACTTTTTAGTAAAAAGTAAGATTTTTTGTTTAATTTTAGTTTTTTTAGTTAATGTTTTGTATTAAGTAATAAAAAAAGTAAAAATTTTTTGTTTAGTATTAATTTCTTTAGCTAATGCTTTGTATTAAATAATAATAATAAAAAGTGGGACCTTGAAAGTTTGTAGATGATGATCTCACCACTTTTAAATTGTTATATTGATGTTTGTATTATACTAATTTATATATATATATATTTAAAGTTTCAATAAAAAATTTATTTTGGCAAATGGCATTAATATATTGATAACTATAAATCAAAAATCACATAATTTATCGATTTCAAATTTTTATCGAATTTTAAGTGCTAAAGTCGGGGTTAGCTTATATTCGAGTATATATGGCAGATGGTTAGGAATTGGAGCCAGCAAAAATGGCTCCGGCTCCTCCAAAACTTCCTGGCTCCATGGCTCCGGGCTCCGACTCCAATTTCAGCTCCCAGCCCTGTCTATTACATATTATTTTTGCTTATATAGTATAATATTTGAGTAGCACATTATTTAAAAGGGGCGTGTTTCTTCTTGATTTAAAAAATAAACCAATATTTTGCGTATATAATATTATTGTCTAGAGTAATTTTATAAAAACTATTGTTGAAACTCACTATACTGTACAATAGCAATACAGTAATGCTCAGCTATTGTCAATATTCTATTAAAATGACCATTTGAAACATATCATCTTATAGATTGATTAATTTTAAGCGCTTCTTGAAGATAATCTCTATCTTTGTAAACAAGTGCTGTGCGCATCTCTGAGTATTTACTTATCATAATACATGCTATTGTACAGGGTGCGTACTGCAATTCTTTACTAATAAAAGTGGTACACGATTGAAAATGTTTGGGGCGTGAACTACTGTTATATAAAGCAGATATAGTACAGTATCTGTTCTTTTACGTACAGAATACATTATGTTACTCTGCACATTCATGTTGTTTGTTATATCAAGAATTTAATGGATATTTTTGCATATCTTATAAGTCATTCATTTGTTGTATCCATGCTTAAGGGCGCTTGCGCACACACCAGCTTTTTGCCGGCGCCGATTCCGGTTCCGGTCGTGATGTTTTTTCACACACACCGGCTTTCTACCGGTGCCGATTCCGGTTCCAGTCCCAGTCGTAATGTTTTTGGCAGTTGGATTTCTGAAGTCGCGGAAGAAAGATGTCAGTATCTGATAGACAGAGAAGACGAAACTTGTTTGTTTTGTTATATCTTAGATGGAAATACAGAGATCGCGTAAAGCAATATTGGGTGCATCCGCTTTTAGCAGTGAGATATATAGAAGGTAGCTTTTATACGCTGTTTGAAAAACTGAGAAGTGATGATGATAAATTTTTCAATTATATTCGTATGAGCACGTGTACGTTCGGTTTTCTCATGGAACGTTTAGGAGTTCATAAAAAGCACCAAGATACAATAATGTGAGCCTCTCCTAGTATGAATTGTAAAGAATTTCTGTACCGGCGCCGTCACGCCTAGAAATGTCTGCCAGCTCCCATAGGAAAACATTGAAGTCAACAACCGGAGACCGGGCCGACCTCCGGTTTGTCGAGTTCTTCGCCGGCGTAATAAAATCCCGGACCGGCAATGTGTGCAAACCTTCATTTATTTACATTGCATCCGGTGCCGGTGCCGGAACCGGGAAAGCTGGTGTGTGTGCAAGCGCCCTAACAGCTTTATTTGCAATCCGTATCCATTCAAATTTTTAAAGAGAGATTTCTAGGTTTCATTTCGTTAAATGAAGTACATATTTAGAACATTTTGTATTTAAATGATCTTTCAGCCCAGGAATCTCCAAACTTTTCGCTGTGAGGACCAGATTGTGTACTTTAGCACTATTCAGCGAGCCGTAGCAAAAAAACTTTAGGATTAGATATATGAGTTTTATTGAAAGCAAATAAAAACTGATTACAGAGTATGTGAGATTAAATTATCGTATTTTCAGTGTATGATTGCATGGTGGTTACATGACGTGACTGTCATGTAACCACCATGCAATCATACACTGAAAATCAAGTGTCTGAACATTGAAAAACAGTAAAGAGGTTCGGAATATGATTATATAAAGAGAGAGAAAAATTTCGAATGATGGTTAAATCTTACATGCATATTTAGAAAACGTATCCATTTGGTTTCTAATTATGATTAATTATAAAATAATAACTATATCAAAAATTTTGAAATTAGACAAAGAAACAAACTCTAATCCTAATTCTTGTCAGTCTTTTTTTATGATACTGCTATCATAATGAGCAGACTGATAGTAAATACAGTACAGTAGTACACTATTACTTGCATAGTCGCTAAACTTCAGTGCCCAACATTCGGTGAATGTTTACTTTCTATATATCAAATGAAAATAGATAAAAATTAGGCTTTTCAAGGGGAAAAACTATGTTAAAGTGTTAATGAGACAAATGAAAAGAATTCTTTTGTCTCATCAGCACCTATTATCATTTCAGAAACCTACAATACGGATAATGTGGATTATAAAAATAGATGAAAAATGTCGAAAAATTCAGATAAAAAATATTCCATTTAAACAATACAGAAATTGCATACAATAAAAATAATCGAGTTCCAACTAATATTAGGTAATATCTCATCCTATATTTTCCGCTTGCGATCTAATTAATTAATTGTTCCCAGTTGTAATGCTGTATTCTAATGCTAAGGGATTTTGATAGCAAAGCTATAACTTTATGAATCCTTCAACTTTATTTCTAAGCTAGCTTTATTTCTGTAATATTTCTATGTATCTGAAATGTAATATTTCTATATTTCTATGAATTGCACAAATGTTTCTATGAAAGAAATATTTATACAATTCATAGAAATAATATAAAACATACATATTGAATAATGATAATATGATAACAACGAAACATATATACTGAATAGAAACAGCGATCATCAAAAATGTTACTTGCATATTCAGATCTCTACTAGTAAATAAAAGTTTTAAATACTTAATTGGAACGTGGTTTATCATGTTCAAAAATGTCTGTAGTCATCACAGGTTCGTGAAAATTTGAATACTAGGAGATATATATTCTGAGCACTGCAGTAAATATCTTGATTTCAGCATAAAAGTTATTTTATAAAGTATTTTATTTAAATAGAAATTAAATTAAGGTATAATACAAAATACAATATATAATATATAACTTATATATAATAATAATAGTAATGATGTGAATAAACATATCATTTCAAAATTAAATTAACTATTTTTCTATTTGTTTTTAAATTTACCCATGGGCAAAGCCTTTTCTTCTGAGTACAGGAAATATCATTTGAATGTTTTAATAATAAAATTTTGTCTTCTTATTTAATCATATAAATTTTGTGCATGTATGTTTCCACACACACAAAATCTTTTACTACTACTACAGGAAACTTGAAATACATATCAAATTTTATATCTCCCATAACTTTTAAGAAAAATGGATGATTCACAGAAATATGTGAATCCTAAACTGCATTTTCTTAAGATGAAACAATATTATTTTTACATTAATAATAATTTGCTAAACTATTTTATTTTGATGAAGTCTGCTATTTAATTATATTGTACAGAGTATTTTGTCTATCAGATACATTATTTAATTTTACAGATTAATTACAGACGGATTACTGCATGTAGGTATTTTATTAATTAAAAGTTAAATAAAAAGAATCATAAACAAGATAAATGGAGTTTAATATAGAAACTAGAAATATTTTCAATCCTTCAATAGATTTTCATTAGTTATAAATGAATAAAAAGGAATTCATTTGTAACTGGAATTACTTTGTAATCATTTATACTATAGCTGGTGAAAGTATACTGAAGACCTGAAAACATTTATAGTATCTGCATTAAAAAATTTATCCTGTTAATTGCTTGTCTTATTATTTCTTTACAAATAAAGGATAAACATATAGAATAATTTATATTTATAGTAATAATTTATATGAAATTAGTTGTATATCATTTAGCATAAAGATACAAATAAAATTATTTATAATTGTATTTAAATTGTATTACGATTCAGTATCTCAATGTTATAATATATAACAACTTACCAAAAATTTTATATCAAGATAAACACAATTAATCATATCAGTTATAACTTAACATAAATATATCTAGATTTTTGAATGTGATCATAAAATTATTTCCCAAATGTATTGTTTTTATACACATACACATGCATGCACACACATACAAATGTACATTCTGTTTATTACTATCACTAAAAATAGCAATTTAAATAATTATATAATAAATTAAATAATTTAAGTAATATTTTCGATTTATGAGATGGTTAATATACTAGATCAAACATTATTGTAAGATTTACATTGCATAAACAGCATATGAATTTTTATATTATATACAGTAGTTATTTACAAATTTGAAAAATGCTGATTCTTTTTAATTCTTAAAAACAGTAAAGCATGTTGTGTAAATTATAATTTTTTTAATTGCTTTTGAACAAAAAAATCTGTTATAGATATAGAATTACTTTTTAAAATTAATTATTGAAGCAGGAAATATGCTGTAAATAAATTATTAAATAAATATAAGAAGTATTTGATCCTTAATTAAAATTATAATATATCACAAATGAATTACAATGTTTAATATATTAAATTGTAGTACAGTATATTCAAACTCAGAATATTTGAATCTTTTTTTGTTGATGAGCTTGGTTTCTGTAGTTTTTCTAAAATTAATTTCAACATATATAATATTAACTCTGCTAAACCAAATTAAGAAAGATATATATTTAACAATAAATCAGAATTGATATCTTATATAAATATTAATTAAATATTGAAGATAGTTATTTACATATAAATATTTAATATTTAATTAATGAAATCAAAATTTCAAAACTAAATAAAATTCAGTTTTGAAATATTAACCTAATGACATGTCCTATATTAAAATATTAATAATCTAATCTATATGAATTTTAAACAGCAGCCTATTATAATTTGTATTACTGAAGTTTCTGTGTAAATAATAATTTTAATCTTTCTGAAAAAAAAACCATCAACCATAAAATTTGGGCAGTTTTTATGTTTTCATGTCATCATTTTTTTGTAATTTTATTTTGTCTAGATATTGCAACAAACATATATTCTGTATTTAAATTATATTTTTTATTATCTCTTTCTATCAATTCATTCAAAAAATCTTAAGATTTAATAGTCATTTCAAGTATGAGAAAAAACACGGATATTTGATAACTTTATAGAGCTATTGATGACCATGATAAGTTATGACATTAGAGTTATCTACTTCAGCTATTATTTTAGCTCAAATAATATGGAATATTTCTTCTTTTTCATTCTAAAAAACTGTCTTGGTTGTTTTTGTATGATTTTTTTGAAAATTTATTGCATTCTTTATTTGAAAAAATATAGTAAGTAAATAAATATCAAGAACTTAAGTATATTGCATTAGAAAAAATAATTTAAAAATCAAAACAAAAATTCTTCTTCATGATAGGTCTTGGGATAAAAGAAATCAAATTTGTACAATATACATTGCATACCATAAATTGTAAGTGATATATAGGAGTGGTCCCCAACTTACAATCAGAATATGTTCAAAATTCTTAGTTGTAATTCAAATTCATCATAAAATCAGAACAGGATTTCCTATAGGTACAGTGTTATAAATGAAGTTGAGATTCACCAACTACCAAAACTCAAAATAATAAACAAATTTTTAAAAATTACCATAGTAGTACAGTAGTATTAAGCATTTTATTCTTTACAATGAAAAAATCAACATTTCACCCCTGCCAACACTATGTAGATAATATAAATCTAGAACAGAAGTCTCAAACTTATGACTGATAACTTTTTATTTCAACCATATGAAATTTTAAGAGTATGTAAAAAGATGGCCAGGAAAAATTACAGTCATTTTTCATGAAATATTTGAAAATCACTTTAAAGCATTTTATTGAATTTCAGCATAATTTATAATTCTAGATATGAATTGAAGCATATCACTTTAAGGAAATTAAAATGTAAATAATTAATATAATCAATGCATCAGATTATTTATTTCAAATAATCTTTTTTCTCTTCTTTCTGTAAAACAATAATTTTAAATGTGGCCCCTCAACCAACTAAATATGTCTAAAGTAGCTCTTTGAAGATAATAAATTTGAGACTGCTAATCTAGAATATAAATTATATTTGCTTCTCAAGCAAAAATAAGCAATTATTATTTTTTATAAAAAGATCAGAATTCTAATATCTACCTTATTAGAACTTTGATCTTTTTATATTCCTAAAACAGGTCTCTCAGTATGATTCAATAAATGTACTGAAGCAACTAGATCAATCACTATTTATGATCTGCACAGCAATTCTCATTTACAATAAACGATGAAGAATTCCCCAAAAAGTTGTTTCTTATAAGTTTAAGTAAAGTAAATATTCTACTAGTTTATATTATTTTATAAATACTATTTCTCAATCTTTGACTGATTACTAAATAATGAAATCCATTCCAGGCCCAATTACAATCTGTCAACATTTCTAAGAAAGTCAAGGGACTTTATAATAGCAAACAACACTTAGACCAAGTTATTGAATAAAATTTTCCAAGGCATGGGATCCAGATCAGATCCCAATCTTTCCGAGTAGAATTTGTAGCATTTCTATGAACTGATTCAACTAATGAAAAAACCTATTAAAACTGGATAAAATTATAATGAAAAATAAAATGTTTGCTGCTTTTATTTAAACTAAACTTCAAAGCAAACCAGATTCTAATATTTAATTATAAGGATATGAGAAAGAAGAAAATAACTACCTTCATAATACTCCACTGACCACAGAAATGAACAAATTTTTTTTTCAAGAGACATGGATATTGATAGATTTGTGTCATTTCCAATTTTTATCTGAAATATTGTATATTCAATTAAAGAATTTTTGGCAATGCTTTAAAAATAAATTTCATTATTATATGATTTCATTGCAGAAATTTCAAGAAAAATTCTTAAATTGAAGCATAAAAACTAACTGAATAAGTATCGTAGATTAGCAAGGACACCTTTTTTTTAAATCAAATTTTATGTTGTTTTTCCATTTTATTAAATCTAAGTAACAGAGTATTCCTGTGCTCACACAGTCTGTCCATACTGTGGTAAGAATCAATGGTTCAGGTAAAGGATAAGGTTCAATGGAGCCAGAGCAGAATTTCTACTAAAAAATTTGGAGGAATGGAATCTGGAATTAAACACAAATTTTCCAAGATGGAAGCATAGCATCATTCCATGTATTCTACTGCTGCTTTTATTACAAAATCATTTGTATATGTTGATTGATATAGTTAAGTCTGGATGTAAGCCGAAACAAGCACTAACTCCCCCTGGCGAATAAATTTGGAATAAACTGTACAGTTAATAATTAATATTTAATTTGAACTATGGTGCCACCATCTATTGGATTAATAATTAATTAAATAAATTTGGACTA
>WUQG02045587.1:0-10492 GCA_011317285.2 Androctonus mauritanicus
TCTACTTTTATTTCATATATGCCTGGCATGTCTAACGGGTCCCGTCTGTCTTTATCATTCCTAGTGATATTAAAAACAGTGTTTTTCTCGATAACACTATCTGTCTACCTGTCGCCTTCTCAATCATTGCCTTATATTTTAAAATAATTGGATTTGTTTCCATAATATAGGGGTTTTTTCTCTCTTCCTGACTATTCCTGCCTTCTTCTTGGTCCTCGATACTTCTTCTTGGTGTTTGTGTTCCTTTCCATATTTTAAGGATTGCGTTCCTATTGTATCTGTGGGCTTCTGCTTGCTTTATAATCCATGTTAGCTCTTCTTTGGGCACTCTCCCATGTCGAACAATGTATGGAAATCCTATTCAGAAGGGCTCTGAAAGCTGCCATCTTCGTATGCCATGGTTTTTTCGATTTGCTATGAATAAATAGGGGAACATATGAGTCTTTACGATATACTTTCATTTGGTATTCTCCCCCTCTCTATTCTAATTGCTATATCTAGGTACGTAATTTCCTTTTCATCTTTCTTCACCTTCTTTATGTTATAATTCCGAATAGATTCATTATATTATAATTCCGAATAGATAGATATTTTTTTAAATAAATATAGAAGATTGCACTATTACTATAGGATGCTCTAATAGTACAAAGAGAACACAATACATCTAATTTATATATTTTTGATCATATTTAATCAGCATTCAATATTTAAATATCTAAAGAATTTTAAATAATATTCAGTCATACATATTTATACATTTTTAACAAAAAGATCGAATGAATTTGTAAAATGATGATCTTTGTTAGAAATAAATATTGAGGATTACACAACTAGCAATTGCAATGCATTTCTGTTGCATGAAAGCACAACAGAAATGTATCTCAACTGAGCTGGTGAATCTTACAAAGTGAAAAAAATTTTGAAATTTTTTTGCCCTATGTATAAGCCAATTCTCCTTATTTTTTAGCTTATACACAAGTATATATGATAATTTTTTTTTATTTAAGATTTTAACAAAAATTTTTAATATAAAATTTTAATAATACTTTAAAAAAAATTAGTGATTTATTTGATAACATTGATCAAATGCTTTCTTTAACTTAATTACAAAATTATGCAAATAAATATAAAATTTAATTGTATAATTTTGTTAGAATTTAATTATATTCAAAATAAGTTAAATATAGAATTTATCTATCTTCTAGTATAATTTATAGAATTTGTACTATAGAATTTATAGTTATATACTTATAGAATTTATAGAATTATAATAAATCAGAAAGGGTCTCTATTGTTTCAAAACTATTATCTATTCTCTTATAGAAAAAGTTACTTATGTACCATAAATATTTATAATAATTTATTTAAATTCTATATTTAATTATAATTTTATAATAACTGTGTTTAAAATTTTTTTTAACATATTTATGCTCATGCCTATATGCCATACTAGTTATTAAAAAATTCTGCTACTGCCCAGTGGCATATATCAAACAGTTCTGTTTAAAACTATATTTATCAAGTTTCTCACACAATTTTTGGCTTGGTCTATTCATATGTCTGGCACTGTCATTTTTGGTATAGTTTAAAGCGAGTTTTGCCTCTAGTATTGAAAATTTGATATTTTTTAATTTTTTTTCTAAACAATAATAAACAAAAGATATTTTAAAATGCATGAAATCTTTATAAAATTTAATTTAATCTATTTAACAAATATTAGTATGTTTATTATATAGGATTTATTACATTTGTAATAAAATATAATTAGTTATAATTATAACAAAATATTTAAAAATTTTAAAAAATTAGGAAATTCTTCACTTTTTACTGTTATAGTTTAGAGTAACTTCTAATATCTATACAGTATTTTCATAATTAATTATAAATTGATGAATTATAATATAGAATTAATTTCTGTTCCATTATATGAAATAAATTTCCTTGATTTTTAAGAATAAAAACAAAAAATTTATCTTCAACCAAAAAATAATCAGACTAGTTTATAGAAACAACAAACAGATCAAAAACACACTGTAAAACATTGGTCCATTGTGATGACCTAAATTTGACTCACTTCATTCTGGCTGGATATCAGTATGTTAAGATTGAAGAAAAGTAAAAAATAGATAGATATAGTTTTTATATTAAAATTTTGTATAAGGAATAATTTCAAGCACTAATAAGCAGTCCAAAGCTTCCATAAAACATAAAAACATTTATTTGATAGAGTAGCGCTTTCGGCTAACACACCATCTTCATTTATTTAATAGAATAGCCAAAAGCGCTACTCTATTAAATAAATGTTATATTATGTTTTATGGAAGCCTTGGACTGCTTATTAGTGCTTGAAATTATTCCTTATATAAAGTTGAATACCGTCTAAAGCAGGAACCTTGAGTTCGTATATTATATTAAAATGTTAACATGAATCATTAAATATATAAATTACAGTTTACCAACTATGTTTATTATTCTAATCATAGCCATAAATATCATTAAATTAATACTAAAAATATTCACATATTAATTTGTGTGTTTTCAGATTTTTTCATGATCTATCATCAGTATTTTTTCATTCATTGCTTATATTCATGATTATTAAAAATGTAATATAAAAATGATTAAAAATACATACCATATGTACTTGTTTATAAGCTGGTCCTTGTATAAGTTATCTCCAAACTTCAGAGTTTGAAAATCAGTAAAAATGTGAAATCTATGTATAAGCCAATCCCCAACTTTTAAGTATTAGAACATTACAATATTCATTGAAATAAATTGATAATTTCTTTTATAATTTAAAAATTTTCCAAATCCTGTTCACTATTGGAATAAATAAGGCCATTTAGACAAAATATCAGACTTATAGATGAAATATTGTAATGTGATGCAACATGAAGAAAAAGATGAATGGAGAGCAGAATGCAATTGTATCACATTGTATTTCTCTAGAATACTATTCTGTTGAAATATATGTTCAGTAGAAAATATCAAAAAAATATTTAAAATAGTTCATCATTTCTAAATCACAACAAAAATATTTAACAAAGTTTAAACAATAAAAAATCAGAATCAAAACATGCAATGAAAATTTTTCTATAACTGACATGTGCACACATGATTGTCAGAAACACAAATATGATATCTGAAATCAACTGAAAAATAATCATTCTTTATTTTTTAAATGAGTTTTATAGCAGAAGCTGAGGAAGTGCCAAGTGCATTGAAAATATTTCTGAAAATAAAATGTTTGACTGTTTAAGAGCTTGTATATTACTATTGTGTTTGTTTTGGGCAATCTTGATGAATTTTTTAATATTTTCTAAATAAAGTGAAAACATTAGCTATATACTAGAGAAGAAAGACTATATACATGATGAATGAAAATTTGCTTATATTGGTTCCATTATCATGACAGTGGTGTGTGAATAATAAGTTTTAAATTCATAAAAAAATCTATATATTGAATCAGTTCTTGTTAATCTACTGTATATATAGTTTTATGATTAGATTATCTGTTATTACTTATTATCTATCATTTTATTATTATTTTTTATTAATTGTAGCTTATTTCTGCCTGGGTGCTATGCATGTCCATAGTATTTTTGGATGTTTGCCAGATACATGCATTTTTGAATTTTTAAATCTATCTATTATAAGAATTAAGTTTGTTCTTTTATCTATTCTTATTTTGTAATGTGAACTGAGGATGAGCTCAAGGCTAAAAGTGTTTTCAAAAAGTTATTTTATGTGTGTTTTTAATGTGAATAAAATTCTCTTTTTCCTATTAACTGTGCTGTTAAGTAATCAGTTATGGATGACAAAGTAGTTTTGGACTTTCTAAATGATCAGAACTATCTGAAAATGCACAAATTGCCAATCAGAAACATCAGAGATCACTATATTTCCATTTAATATTAATTAATGGTCCATTTCTTCTGACTAAACTGCTTAATCTCTTATATTAATCATTGACAAACATAAAATCAGCACTCTTAACAGCTTAACATAAACTACACTTTATTTGCAAACATTTTCAGCAAATTTTTTTGCCATCCCAAATTTTTTTGAGAATGGCAAAAAAATTTGCCAAAAACATTTGCAAATAAAGTATAGTTTATGTTAAGCTGCTAAGAGTGCTGATTTTATGTTTGTCAACAATTAATTAATGGTATATGTATTAGTGGCAGACATGCTTAATCATATCTCATGCTTACTCATTACAAAAAATTGATTTACATGTTCCTGATCTTGTTTATGAAACATTCAGTAAATTAATTTATTTAAATGTGAACATTTACATACATCCAAATATTTTTTATAATATAATTGAGAAAAAAATGGGTATTTTTAGAAATAAACATGATGCATCCAACCACTACCATAGGACAATGTTATGGTAGTGGTTGGATGCACAAATTTGTGCAGTCTACTAGCACAGATGCAACAGGACTGCTTCATATATTTTCAATTATATATGCACAGTATATAAATATCTTCAAAAAAATATTAAATTTATGTACAGTCATACCCAATGCATATCAGAGAGAGTAAGAAGGTAGCTGCCCTGGGCCTCAATTTTATAACTCAATATGTTAGAAAAAATATATTTGTATATTTTTATACTATTCAAGCTTCAATGTTGGTCAAAATTTGAAGTTCTCTATCAATGTTTTAATTTTTCTTGTACATTTACCACTGTTTATTTGTCAATTTTGTCATTTTGAATGTAAGCAAGCTCCTATGAAATAAATAAATGTTATAATTGAATAAATACTAAATACTATTTTTTTTATTTTCTTGTCCACAGTTTTATTTTAAATTTTGAAAGTTCTCAAAAATATTAGTTGTTCTGGGTCTTACATTTTCTCTGAAAAACACTGGTCAAAATCATAAACTATCATAAGTTCTGCTACCTATGAAAAATACAAGGAATTCACAAAGCACTCTAGCCTGCCTAGAATGCTTTGTGAATTTCTTGTGTATCTATCCATATTTTTTAACAAAATTATTGAAAGAACAATAAAATAATTTTTGTTGGGAACAAATTTGGTGGAGCATGGTGCTAGTGTGAAGGTATGATGGGAACATGATGCTACTGATTCAGTGAATATTATGATCTTGCCAAAATGTTCTGATTTTTAATGGACTTGTATATAAGCTGATCCCCTTTTTCAAGAATTTTTTCTGGGAAAAAATGCTTACATACAAGTATATATGGTAAATAAATAGGCAATAAACAATGATTCTAAATTATCTTCATTTATTATGTACTTATTTATATTTTATTAAACACAATGAATATCTACAAGCAAAAAATGATTAAAAAGCACTCTTGTATTACTGTGTATAATATTTTATAAATCTTCTTCTTAACAAATATTAGACCTGGTGCCTGTTATAATCTCACATCTCATCAGTGGTCTATCCCTATCTTTTCTTTCCTTTCCTTTGGGCATATACTTCTAGATTTTTTTTTGAGAATCTTCCATCTTTCATCTTGTGTGTGTTGTTGGATCCATTTGCTTCTGCAGAAATTGATGAAATCTAGAACAAGTCGCAAAGTTGCAATGTTCAAAACTATCAATAATTCTAATAAATATCTAATGGTTAACAAGTCTGCAAATTCCAGAGTCCTACCTGGCCAGGTGTTCTAAACTTCTGGAAAATATATTTTGAAAATAAACTAGCAAAATCTAAATCCAATACTAATACAACCAAACACAACTGGATGCTCACCAGTTGTTAACGTAATGAGCAAGTGTTAAAAAAAAATATTAGTGCATTTATAACTAATCAAAATCAAAAAGCAAGTAAAGTTAAAATGATAAAAAAATAATTTATTGAATCTAGAAACACTTAACAAATTGTTAAAAAGCTTTATTGAAATAGTAATAAAGGAATAAAACAAGTTAGTAAGGAAACTTATTTAATGATCAATCAAATTTCAAAACAATAAAAAATTTATTAATTTAAAACAATAAATAACCTTTAATAATAACTTATTCTATTATCTCCACATTCCAATACAAAAAAAGCAATCAGGTGTCAACATCACAAGAAAGAATTAAGTCACTCATACAGCATGCAGTCTATGTCACTTTGCTCCTAACTTTAAGTAGTAATTTTCTTAAAAATTTCATGCTTGGCTCATTCACAGATAAAGCAATTCATTTCATTCAAAAAATTCCAAAGCAATTCATTACATCTCTTTATAACTTGACAATACTTATTTATTTTTATTAAATATAAATCAAATAATCTAAAGCAGCCAAATTTTATCCCCAGCATAATTTTTTGAATTAATTTGTATTTTTAATAATTAATTTTAATTTAGGTTATGATACCACATCTATTGGATTAATACTGTAATTAATTATTTAAATTTGGGCTAAGGTAGCACCATCTCTTATTTAATAATTGAACTCATAATTTTTGACTAAATTCCAAATAAAAATCTTGCCTTAACCTGGAGTTGGATTGTGACCTCTGGATATCCCTCCTAATGCCTTATCCAGTTAGACTACCAAGGCAACTGACAGATTATCATTTCAGAAAATTTATATATTAACTAATTTGGAATAATTATTAGCCTAATCCAATAATTATTCCTAATTAGTTAGTATATAAGTTTTCCGAAATGATAATCTGCCGATTGCCTTGGTAGTTTTCCTGGTTAAGGATTGGGATGGATACCCAGAAGTCTCAGTCCAACTCCAGGTTAAGGCAAGGTTTTTATTTGGAATTTAGTCAAAAATTATAAGTTCAATTATTAAATAAGAGATAGTACCATATTAGTCCAAATTTAAATAATTAATTATTAAAAATTTATTTTAGTTCAAAAATTTTACACTAGGAGTAAATATTTTGTTGGCTTTGGATTATTTGATGAATATTTCCCCTGATTAGATTGATTTACGATTATAAATCTTCAATAAGAGACCATTATTTAATTCTTGTATTGGATCAGTGATATTATTTTAGAATAGATGACATCACATGACAAGTGAGTTTATTGAGAAGACAGTGATTCCATTCCATAATTTATGATTACTAGTTTCCTGAAATGGAGTACTTGAAATGTAAGTTAACCCTTAAACTAAACATAATACACAAAATGTTAATAATAAAAAAGGAAAGAAAATAAAAAATTAGGAAAGATCAGGCTTAAATCTTCACAGGATGTAGTATTTAATTCTTTTACAATGTCATTATTTCTTTTCCTCTCAAGTCTTTTATATCCTGCTATTTTATGCATGATATTGGATGATTGGATGTATTTCAGAATTTGTAGACTAACAAAGTGTAAAACACAGCCTTTCCTAGTCAAATATTGATTTAACATGTTTATACAGAAAGATTCTGAAAACCAAGCAATGTTGGTATAAGCATAACATCTACAGCTGAAGGAAATCCAACTGAGTTGATCCATCAGCCATAGACTATAGCCTTGCCATTAGATATTTTCTGCTTTGGCTAGTAATTAATTCAAAAGTCATCCACTTATTCTAGTCTCAAGGAAATATTTTATAGATATTATTAGGAATTTTGTTCAAGTTAGACTGTAATCTATATTTAGTTTCATATAAATCAATAACTATTTTATAAATTATTAAGGCTCTGCCATGCATCATAATTTTATTATTGTTAGAATCCATATTGTACTATCTTCTAATTGCAGTTATTTAAGTAGGAACATAATAATTAAATTCTAATTGAAATGTTTGCAACCATTCATATGACTTACATCAGGTTTAATTTTTTGCAATTATAATTTTATTGATTAATTTTTTTTGTAAATCCTGATTAAACAACCCTGCAAATTTTAACTTTATAAAAATTATAATAGCTCTAATACTAAATTTGCACAAATTATATTTACTTATTTCAATAGGCAGTTCTAAAAAGAATTATTATCTATTTTTCAAATATATTTACTATTTTGAAATAATTAAAAATAAACTATTAGAGTTATCTTCACTGATATAAAATTTATTGAATAATCAAGTCATCTTCTATTGCCCTTTACAAATTCAACAAGCAATAATATAAACTGCATTAAATAGATAGATATACTAAAAAGTTGACAAAAATAAAGTTTATTTTTGTCAATTTGTGTATTATATGCCTATTTAATGCTGTTTATATTATTGCTTTTTGAATAGCATAAAAATTCTGTCAAATAGTTGAACTAAAGGGAATCTTAAAAATTTGAGCATTATATATTATAATTATTTGAGCATTATATATTATAATTATTTATACATTTTTAGATATTTATTTAAAATAGTTTTAAACATACAAAGATACAAGGCTCATTATATGCCACTGAGATTTTTAAATGTATAACCTTTCTGTTAAATTTCATAAAAATGTATTCATTAATTAAAGTGATTTATAGAGAATATGTTAGAGAAGAGTTAGAATATGGAGCTATGGGATAAAAGATATGATATTAATAGTACTTTTAAAAGCAGAACTTTGTAATGAATTTTTATAAAAATTCATTACAATTTAGAAGTTATTAGTAAAGAAAGAATGCAGGCAGAGAGAATATGATGGTACTATGAATTGAGATTCCTGTTGTGAATGAGAGATTGAATTTATCTGTTATCTGACTTGCATATCATAAGATGTGACTAAATAATTTTTCCCTTTTCTCTAGTGTTCTACCGCACTTCCATTTAATAGAGCTTTTTAGCTTTTTCTCATGTTATCCTATAATCTTTTTATTTCTGCTTCATTCTTTTGACATGTTAAATTTCAGTTTAGAACATCTCTTTTGTTTACTTATGAGTATAACTGTGATCTCGAAAGGAGGACAGAAAACAACTTTAGCACTGTGACCATCTAGTGATCTATTATTCAATTCTAACAGCTGATTTCACTAATGATGTTTAACCTCAAGTTATGTCATGATTTATCATAACCTGACATATAAATGACAGTTTAAAAGAAAATCATTTCATCAATGAAATTCAGGTTTAAGTTAACAAATCTTAAGCTTAATTTGTTACAAAGAATGGTATTGTCATTTTATTTCATATTGCATATTGTGCATTATTAATGACAACTGATATGAAAATGTAAAAAGCTTGAAGACAGAATTTTTGTGAAGCTGAAAAATCAATAACAAATTTGGATATTATCAAAAATAAAATAAATAATTGCATAACTTTTAAGAAATGTTTACTGCTTAAGATCACTTAATTTAACATTAGATATCAATCGTCAGATGGATGTGAGAAAATAAAATATGTGACAATTATTTAAAACTACTTATTATGAAAATGTGAAAAAAGTCATTCTTCATCAAATATAAAAGAGCACAGATGGTTTTAATGTGTTTTAGTTACCAAATAATATAAAAAGAAGTCTATTTCATTGTCATTATTTAAAACACCACTATATATATATACTGTATATATCTACTATTCTTTTGCTTTAATCAACAGTTTAAAAAATTGAACTTCCACTTTTGACAATTAACTTTAATTGCTAGTTTAAACTATTGCTTATGCATAATTAATATTGATGAAATCAAACTTGATCATAAACAATGCTTTAAATGTCATTTTTGTTAAATGTCATTGGCATTGTTAAGAGAAAGTTCAAATGTCAAGAGTGTTTCAAATGTCATTGGCAGTTTTACTGTTCTTATGGTATGAGAATCACACCATAAGAATTCCTGTCTTATAATACTATAATATAAAGCACTCCTAAGCAGTAGGAGTGGTTTATATTATAGTATTATTGATAATAGCGTAAAAGCAGTTATGGATTTCAATGTCCTGTCTTATATACAAAAAACAGTATCTTTCTCAATGAGATCATAGAAAGATCTTCAGTACAACCCTAGAAGATTATATCTTATCCCTGATAGGCATATATTCATACAATATATGAAGTATCAAATGTCTCCATGATATTATCTACAATTGGGATTATTAGCTATTTCACTTAAGTAGAGATATTTTCTAATATGTCAGTTTCCTGAGTGGAACCTTATAATAATCCTTATTTGATATCTATTTATGCAAACAACACTCTAACTTCTAAGGAGAATGATCCTTTGCTTTTCCTTAGTACAGGATTGGATCTTCATCGAGAGAAGTGTCCAGGCCAGGGTCAGCAATTTCTTGAGACAAGCCAAACCTATCCCTCACAACAATTTAAAAATTATTCAAGAGCCATAAATATATTTTACAAATAAGAAAAATTTAAAGTAATATTATAACAAGTTATAATATTAATTTATCTTTATTAAATGAAGAAAAAATTGCAAAAAATCACACAAAAAATTGCTCTCATTGGTTTTAATCAGTGTGAGCAATGAGCTTGCATTTCCTTAGAAAGTTTCTGTATGTCTGGTTTGTAGCTTACCATTTTTAATTTAAGGCATGATTCCAAGTTGGCATAATAATTTGGCTCCTCAATTTATAGTAATGAAATTCATGTTAAAAAATGATTGCTCACATAAATATGTAGATCA
>WUQG02045598.1:0-10492 GCA_011317285.2 Androctonus mauritanicus
GTATAAATTATAATTTTAATTTATTACTTGCAAAGAGCTTGTTTTATTATACTATTTAAGAAAAAGCAAGTAAGAAGAATCCTTAGAGTTATAATAAATAAATTTTTTATCATATAAATGTTAAATTTTTAATTTTCATCACAAGCTAATCGGTAAATTGCCTTTATACAGATGGATTACTTAGACACAATCCAGGAAAGTTATTTACAAAATGTGCTGGCCATGGTGCTAAAAACCATGGTAGTCAGAAAGTATGTTTGCCTTCTCATCTTGGTCTGCTATTTTGATTTTTCTGATTTCAAAACAGATGATGGATTCTCTAATATGAATAACTAATGAATAACATGTTTGAAATGCATATTTATGAATCATTTATTTATTGAAATTAATGTTCATATATTTAAACTTTTTTGATGATCCATTCTTGAAAAACTCTTAAATTTGGAACTCTTACAATAAGAATTCATAAACCAAGAACTGCATGCAAAGCTAATAGTATGCTACTATTAACGTTGCATGAAAAATCGCCATCAAATGCAACTTACATCAGAATTGCAAAAGAGTATTATCTAGCAATTTTTGTGCTGTACTTTTTTAATTGAAATGGGAATCAGGCTTTACCTTTACAATCCAGGGATAGGGAAGAAAAACTGCAGAGAGAAAAATATCAAAATCTCTCAGTTCCAATATTTAATAATAATGAAAATTGAAAATTCTCTAAAAGATAAATGCAAGTATCAAATTGCTTTGCTAAAATTTTGTTTTAAAACTTTTTATAAAATATAATTTTATAGAGTATTCTACTTATACTTTAATTTTATTGATCAAAGTATATTTAATTAAATTTTGGTTAAAGATAAAGTTGTCTCTTAATTTTTATACAACACATTCAAATTTAGCTGAATGTAAGATTGTAAGATATTAATATTACCAGCACTGAAACTATAATTGTAAAAGTAGGGTTACCAGGTTATTTTTGCCTGGAGACTCCAGTTTTGGCAGCATTTGTCCAGTCTCCAGTTTTACAAGTAATTTCACCAGGAATATTAATGTTTTACTTATTATTCTTTAATATTAAAACTTAAAATCGGTTTGTTAATTATTCTGTAACATTCAATTTGTAAATATCGGAACTGCCCACAATCTTCGTACAGAGTTAAATTGGCAACATACCATTTAGGGTGGCCAACTTTTTGAACAACGACTTTGAAAACAGTCCTATAAAAAGTTTAGCAGCATTAAATATAAAAAAATATGATCTTCAGTTTGCAGATATTCTAAAAATCCTTCAATTTTAAATGTAAAAGTTAACGAAGATATTCTCTATGACAAAATAATTTTAATTCAAAATAACAATTTAGAAAAACTTCGAAATGAGGAGTTGTCAACAGAAAAAATATAAGTGTCTATTTTTAAAACCCTTGATGTGACTGAAATCAAATAAATTTTTAATTTAAGTTCTAAGTGTACCTGCAAGCAACGCATCTGTGGAAAGAATTTTTTCTTTAATGGAATCTGCTTGGAGAAATGATAGAAGTAGAATGCGAGTGGAGCTCGTTAAAGCAGAGTTAGGCATTTGAATTAATTTCGACATGATCTGCAAAGCTTTTCATTCTTATTTATTTCAACATGACCAAAAAAAATTATTGCAAGCAGCAAAATCAGAATTAAGAAATAAGAAGCATTACAATTATAGTAACTATATAAAATAATGTTGGATTGTTAACTGTGTAATACTATATATAAGTATATATATTTGATAATATAATTGTTGAATAAATAAAATATTGTGACCTTTTTTTTTTTTTGCAATCCTCCAGGCAAGTAGTTGGCAAATCTTAGCCACCCTACTTAAACGGGTTTAATTCTTCTCAACTTTAAAATTATTTTTATGCTTTTAAAAATAAAAAAATATTTATTTTTTTGTTCAAATTTTCTCTAACTTAGATTTCCTTTCAGTTTTTGAACAACCAAAATATAACACAAATTCTTACATTTCAATAACATTTATGTAAACTTTTGCACAATTATTGAAAGTGATATTTAATCTACTGTTATTGTGAATAATTTTTAAACTACCATATTTTATTATATGATAGTTTTAAAAGTGGAAAGATGATTAGAATTTGAGTATTTATTTTTTTTATGCAAAGAATTTATTTAAAATCGAAAGTGCATTGGCTTGAAATATCAACAGTTTATTACAGAACTATGGTAATTGAATTACTTAATTTCTTCAATATGTAGTAATTATTTTATAATTGATTTTTAGATATATTCCAAATTCAGAATTTTAAATATTAGATTGATTAGTAACGTTAAAATTTATTATGAATTCTATTTCTCATACAAATGTAAATTGTAAGGAGGAAATAATTTATTTAAGCCATTAAAAAATTTGTTGTGATTTGAATATAATAGTTTTATATTTATGTGGTCAGTGATATGTCATTATTTTAAATTAGTTATATTATAAATTACAATATTGTATTTTTATAGGTACAACATCTGAAGAGCTGATACAAGGATAAACGTCACTTCATCAAATGCCAAGGACTTTTTGTGTAACAGTCCCTAATAATTATGCATGAAGACAATGTGTATTTTGAAAAAGACACTTGTTCAAATATAGTGCGTATATATATATATATATATAATTGCATGTTTAAATACGTGCATACATTTATATATTTATATGTATGTTATATATACACATATACATACATATTCAAATGATTAGCATTATATTATATAATGCTGATTTGATGTGATTCAGTTTCACAAATTTTAAATTTATATAAATGTTTGATAAGTTGTAGATTCATATGAATTTAATCATTTAAATGATTTGTATAAACCTTATCCGTGGAAGAGATGAGAAACAGTGCATCAAGAATTGCTGAAATAATTATTTAAATGTTTGTTTCTATTTGGAATACTTCATTGTCATCGTCATCATCATCGATATCATCATTCTTTCTCTCTTATCAAAGTTGGTGTCAACATACCATGAATCTTATCAGATCAGTGATTGGATTTTATGCAAAGAAATAGATTTTTAGCATTAAATATTCATCTGTAGAATAGTTAATGTACCAGTTCTTTTCTGCACTCATGCATATTTATATTGTGAAAATGGGAGATTAGCATGATAAATAGCGTGAGGAACATTATGGGTGATTGTTAGCAGTGGATAATAATATGACTGATCTTAAGTATGTTGTGAAATTGTCGGTTTAGAGAACAATCATTATTGTCACTTTTGAAGATCAGTAAAAGACATTGTACAATTTACATCTGATGTCACATGTAATATTTGTCTGATTACTTATGCTTTTTTGTTACCCATGTAGGTATTAGAGGCCTGACGAGGTTCTGAATAAACATCGCTCGAGCGAAAGCAGTAACAATATGTGGTAATTGCTTCTCTTTTATTTCACATTAATTTTGAAAATATAAATCAGTTTTGTAAATTTGGGAGAAGTGTTATAATCTAGTATCATGCTTTTCCCACAGTAATCAGAAATAATAAAAATTTAAAAAAATATTTGAAAAAATTGATCTAAACTATGACGCTATAGCAGATCAATTAATAATGAACATAAAAATAGATTACACCTTTTCATTTGTTTATAAATTTCTAATGATTAATCTGAATTTGAAAAAATTGTTTTTAAGTTTATTCTGATCTTAAATAAATACTTTCTATCAACATTTGATTGTGCAATTTTGTGTTTTAATTAAATTGATTGCATGTTTTATTTTCTAATGAATGAACTTAATGTTTTAAATGAAAACAGAATTTGATTTGTGACCTAGATTTGCATTTATTATTATTTGATACTCAAAAATATATAAAAAATATAATTTGTATAAAAAAATACATTACATATAGATGATTTTTCTCAGAATATGCATTATTTCAATTTTTGTATCACATAATATAATGCATATGTGAGGTCATTCAAAAATTATCAAATCACATTTAGTAGATTTAATTTATTAATCATACAAGGTAAAAAGTTCAGATAAAATAATTTTTTGTTTTAATTTTTTGATGTATGTATGTTGAATGAATGGATTTGTAAGAATGAATGGCACAATCCTAATTTAGTGAAATCACTTAATTCTTCTTCCTGCATATTCCCAGGCTGACTCAGAAGATGAACGAAATCCAGTACTTCTGGTGTTGAAGTTGGCAGGCATAACTGTTGTCTGGTTTATCCTATAAGGTAGATCTGCCAGCATCTATGCAGAAACATCCTCAACGTTTTGTTTAGAGAAAGATGGTAGGGAAATGAATGAACACACACATTGATTGCATAGAAAAAGCTGCATTTAAATTTTAAAAGTAATTTTTAATTAGGCAAGTTATTTGCATATTTCTGTGCAGTTTTTTTCCAAAAGTGAAAATTTGAGATTACTTGTTTTTTCGTAAAAAATTCACAATAATTCAATAACTTACTAATTATTATCCTAAAAGATTGTAATGTTTTTGATAATTACAGGTTTGTAGAAATTATCAACTTGGCAAAGTATGGTTTACGTGATGTTGCACAGTTAAATAACAAATTCCACTTTAAATTAAAAAAAAAAATTATATGAATAATTATTTCAATATAAAAATTCTAATTAGTTTTCGTTTGTTTTACAGGTATTATTGTAATTTGACTCCATTGTGAAATGATGATGATTGATTATTTTACGGAAGAAATTAATGGACGTGTAAACATGATAAATAAATAGAATAAAAGGATGTTTTCCATACAATCATCATAGAAAATTTTCTATATCAGTAATTTTTTTATATAAAACTTTTTAATTTATAAGTATAAAACTATGAAAGCTTTAATTATTAATTTTATAAATGCTTTATTATTATTGCTTTTAATTATTTAAATTAAAATATAAACTTATAATTATTCCAAAGATCTTTTAAATTATTCTATAGTGTTTAGCATGATGATTTCAAAATATGATTTTATAAACAATTTTTTCTAATATAACTTATAAAACTTTATAAATTTGATGTGACTGAAGATTTCCAAGGAAAGATTAATCTGATTCTGAATGTATTTCTGTTATTAATATACTGAATTAGAATTCATATCAATGTAAGTTCAGGTAGTACTTGACTCACAACACAGTTCAGTTTTGAACTCTGCCATTGTAAATCGGATCAATTGTAAGTTGTAAATGCCCAAAATTTATAGATTTCTCACTATTAACGCTTGCTAAGACACTATAGATTATTTTAATAAACACAAAGAATACAAAACAACAAGAACAAGATACAAAAAAAAAAGCTGTTTTCCATATATTAGATCAGTGGTTCCTAACCTGTGGCATGTGCATCTCTAGGGATATGCAGCAGAGGGGTTAGGGTATATGAAAATAATATTGGTAATGATAGAAAACACTAAAAAAAGAGTTAAAATAAAAAAAAAAAACAAATGTTGAATTAATTAAAAAATTGAAATAATTTTTAGATGTAAAATAAAAATAAAAGCCAACAAATATCATTTAGTTTAATTTGAGTCATTTGATTATTTAGCTAGCCTAAAAAAATTTGAAAAAAAAATCTTTTTTGGGGAATATATGCAAGAGGGGAGAATGAAAAGGAGCAATACTTGTAAATGGAAACCCTAATCAAGGGGTATGCAAGAGAGAAATGTTGGGAACCACTCTATTAGATCATTGGATCAGTGTTTCAAACATATGGAATTGTATAGATCAGCGGTTCTTAAACTGTGGTTCGCAGACCCCTAGGGGTCCGCGAAATTATAAAAAATGGGTGCAAACAGTTAAAGAAGACGAGGAAAAGGCATGAAGCGTGGAGCAATAAAAAAATATATTTTTAAGGCAATAAATAAAACATATTATTATTATTATTATTATTATTATTATTATTATTATTATGTTCTGTGATTTTTATATATTTTAATATGTTACTATTTTTATTCATTTTGTTTTTTATTTTATATTCTAATAAAAATGTTCATCTCTATAAATGCGCAAGATCATTTATTAAAATAATTAGCGATACATTTTTAACAATATTTATTATAATGTAGTGCCTATGAGATTATTGAGCTAGAAGTTAAGTCTCAAGAATGATGTACAATGTCTAGGGTTGGGATAGAGTTCGCAAAAAAAATGTTGTTCGAGAGGGGGGTCCTCGGACTACATAAGTTTAAGAACCACTGTCTAATACATTATCAATAATTTTAGACATACAACATTATCATTTAAATATATTGCACAAAAGAGAAACCTATAATTTGCAAAATAATAAAACTTTTCATTAATAATCTAGCACTATATTTTAATTTGGAAACATCTTTATTCATCTATTTGAAATTTCATTATCTAAAAAGATATTTTTGAATACAGTAGGTCCTTGTTTAACTTGCCTCAATATTCCACTCACACATTTGCAAGCAAAAGTTATATTAAAAATTTAGATTTTTAAGATAACAAAATGGAATAAAATCCTATTTTCTTAAATTTCTCTGCATAAAATACAGAAATCAGAAATATATAGTAGTAGCTGTCAGAACAGGTAACTATTTTATATAAATGCTAACTCAAGTTAAAACAGTTGTCATAGACAGTATTGTAAACTATAGTGCAATAGGATAAATAACCTGATCCACTATATGGAAATACCTGAATTCTTCAATTAAAGGATCTCGGAGAAAATTGGGATAATTTCTTAGAAAATTTATACAATGGATCTGGAACCAACTGATTTAGCTGCTTCCTCTATAATCAAGCTGACCTCTACAGATATAGCAATATATGATAGAGCCTGGAATAACAATTATTAGCTAAATAGCTTATTGAAAAAAATTTTCTCAAGCAAAAATGGAGAACATGTTTTCATGGAAAAACTGAAAGTTGGGAGACTAGAAGTCAGAAAACATTCTGCACTTCCATTTTTTTCAGAAATAGTGCAAATCAGAAGTAGGGATAGGAAGACTAACACTGGCAGGATAACTGGTGCATAGGATTTTTAAATGGGGATGCAGAATGTGTTTTTACAACCTCTAGTCCCCAACTTTTACATTTATTAGTTAGTCCTATTTTTTCTTTTAAATCTCCACAAAGTACAAATTTAAATTTAGAAAATTTCAAAAATGTTCTACAATATCATTTGTAAAATTGATCAATGTTTTGTTTTAATTGTGGGGAAAGCATTAGTTTCCTAAGGAGGCTTACAAAGTGAGCATTCAGGCATATATTTTATTGAAAAATCATTACATAATAAAAATTTCCATTCTGGAAAATATTTGAGGATCTTCCAAGTTTCAGCTTCATTAATGCAATATTCATTCAGCAAAGTTTAGCTACAACAACATATTGGGAATTTTTAAATTTTTTGATCAAACAAATGCAAATATCTCAGTATCCATTCAACTGGCAAATTTCAGTAATTGCTCAATTTGAAGAGAATTCCAGGGAAAGTATAATATACCATGTCCAAAGTATCAATACTAAACAGTTGCAGAGTTATAAATGAAAAAAGACATGGCACATGATATACAATGTAACATTTCAGTATCTAGCTCAACAGTTGTTTCCAATAAAAAGTGTTCAAACTCAATATTGGAGTGTGTTGTAAAATTGTGTGTTAGAATGTTAGAACTTTTTTTAATCAACACTATATAAATTTTGGAGGTACAGAATCTAAGTGACAAAAACTTAAATAAAAATTTGATTGGTCCAATAAATATACAAATATATCATGAAGCCACTGAAGATATTCAAAATCTGACAATGGACTCCATTCAACTTAACTTCTTAGGGTATCTTTTAAGACCAATCCCATCAACATTAAACCACAGTTTGGGCTATTCTCTCTATTTACATTTTATCACTGTTTCAAAATGTGTTTAGCAACAGTAATTACCAAGTAAATTTTTTTCACTTTAGTTGCAAAGATCTCAGGAAGATGAATCTAAAAAAAAACTTTGTTGAAATTGGAATACTCAGAGCTGAGCAATTTAATTTGAAATTTTCACTTAAATGTGCTAGGTGGAGATCATCCAATCATGGAGATCAAACATTCTCCATGATGAGTGAGAAACACTAGGCTTACAAGTTTTCTGGTTTCAGTTAAAGTCACGATTTTCAGGAACCTAATTCTGATATCAAATGAGGATCTAGTGTACTAAGGCTAGATTCTATGATATTGTCCTAAATGTTAATTAAGGGGATTCTTGTAATAAATGAAGTTGTAATCCCTGCATTACTGATTTAGGTTTTTTGTACTTTTGTTTTTCAGAACAATATTCATTTGAAATATAATTTACTTTGCAATTATTTTGATAATATCTGTAAAAATAAAATATGAAAATATTTTATAGCACATCTAATAAATGTTCAACTGTATGTGGTGCCTATTATATCAGTTGCATTTTATTTGATAGTAATAGTAGTCTGCAAAGAAAAATTGAAATTGTCTATTTTTCTTATTCTATTAGCACGGAATAATTTTTGCAAAAAAAATTTTATTTAAAAATACACAAAAGTAATTATATTATTACTTTTATATCAGTGTATTTTCAATATTTTTATACAAAAATTATAGTTTATAATTGTAAAAAATTTTATTTTATTAAGTATGAACAAATTTTAGAAAACTTGGAAATGAAATTTAATTTGGAAATTGCTGATTGGTATTTTTTCATATGTTGAATGGAATATAAATTTAGTTCTCAAATAAAAAGGTACATCTCCTAATATTCACCAGTTATAAGACTAATTCTTGTAGAAAGTATTTTTAATATTATTCCTCTATTGATTGATGTTAATTATTTAAGCATAATATCCTATAAAAAGTTAGAATAAGCCAATCATATATACATATTTTTACATTGTTTTTTCAGCTCAAAAGTCATTGTCAGTTATCCCAAATATAATACAGTAGATCCTGACCTTAAGTATTTCAATTTATGCAATTTCAGAGATATGAAGATGTGAAAGTTTTTGTCAAATTTCCATAAAATGCAAACAAAAAAATTCATTGAACAATTTATTTTTTTGCAAAAATATAACTTATGACCTTAAAATTTTCTTATCTGTGCATTAGGTATATTAATAAATTTTATTCGGCCATTCCATTTGCTAATGTGCCTATTTGTGTATATCAAATTTAAGATTGCTTTATATATGCATATTTTTTTTTTTGATGAATTAACTGTCTAAATCAGGGATCTACTATAATCTGACATTTGGAAATGTCTTCAAAAATGCTTATTTTAATTCATTAACAATATGATAAATTAAAATCTGGAATTTTTCACAAAAAATCCTACTAAATTTAAAATATTTTCTTTCAAGTATTAAATATTAGTGCAGCTAGATTTTTCCCCTTTGGTAATTATTTCTTCCAAGATCTTTGTTATGTATCTCAGAAAATGAATCAGTTGACTCAACTTCTATGTTGAATTCAACCAAAAATTTATTAATTTTAATAAAAATTATTTTTGAAAAAATAAAAATAGAAGTAGCCTTTCATTCAAATTTTTGAATTAAATATTGGATTAAAAGCAAATGTTAGAAGAACTAATAATAGTTTCGTAATTTTGTAGTATTCCTCTAACAAATGAAGCATAACAATTTATGGCAGACTCATTCTGAGACTTTTCATCTAATTTAAAAATGTGATCATATCAATAAAAACAATTTTTAAAACAATTATTCAAAGATTTAAAAAATTTATCACAAAAAAGTAGTTGACTACTCATGGAGACAATAGTGACATCATTATATGGCATTTTGAGATAACAAACCAGCATTATCCAACCTTTTTGATCCAATTCCCTTTGCAAAATCTTTTTCTATAAAATGCCATTCCTCAGATTAAGTATAAAATGCATGAAATTTTTATTAAATTTCATTTCATCTACATTAATGATTATTTTGTTCATAATATAGGATTTATTACATTCTGACTAGAACAAAGATTATTTATAATCATAATAAGATTTTTATAAATTTTTAATTATTATGGAATTCTTCACATTTTACTATTACCAGATTATATAAAAATCAATTTAATTTGGCACATTAAATTAATTATTAATTTTAATTTGGCACAGTGTAGTTGGTGTCTGAGGGTAATCACATCACATATTGCAGTATGTAAAAATTTCCAAAAATTCTCTACCTTCCAGCTTTTCAGATTGGATTCAATTGCAGTAAGCATATTTTTCACTGCATTTATGGTTTCAGAGAAAAAATTCAATGATTTCTTTCAGATACCAACTAAACTTGTTTGACAATTTTTTCCCACAAAGTTTTTTCTTTATATTTAATTTTTAAATTTGCTGTTTTCACTTAATAGGGTAGTATAATATATGGCTATTTGTTGAAATATATTATTTTCTCTAATATTTAATTTTTCTGAAGTTTTTTTAGAGCATACCCTACTTTTTACATTATCAAGCTTTTTTTTAATAAAATGTTTCATTTATATATCAGTATT
>WUQG02045609.1:0-10492 GCA_011317285.2 Androctonus mauritanicus
CACATTTTCTACTTTTTTGGTTGCAAATTTCACTAATAGTCTCTTCACATTGCAAAATTTTGCAGGTCCGCGTTACCCATATATGTACGTCTTTTTCATTTTGCCGTTTCCCGATCTAACATTTTCCTCAATCTAACATTATTTTTCGCCGTCCCCTTGGAAAATGTTAGATCGAAGTTTTGCTGTATAATGCTTCTTCAATTATCTGTTTCATTTCAATTCAAAAATTTTTTTTGTTTGCTTTCAATAAAATTATGCGTTTCAAAGACATTTAGCTTAAAAAAGCACATTCCTTGTATATGTGAATGACTCCTCTCTATCAAAATTTATATAACTCATCATAATGATAAAGAATTTAATTCAACAATTTCTACAATCTAACATTATAATGAAAATCATATTTTCTCATATTTTGTTAATTAAATCTCTAATGAAGCCAAATTCTAAAATTCAATGATCAATTGGATGACATCACGATAAGATATTTCTTACCATCTAAACCAGCCTTTCTCAAACTTTTTAATGTGGAAAAACTCTTGAAATAATTTTCAAGTCTAAAGGACTTATTATTGACAGAGGATTATTATATTTCATAAAATTTTTATACTAAAAAATTTCCATTAAAATTAGTATGCAGTTGGATTTATATAAATCAGGCATTATATAAAGTGACAAAATTGTACAAACATAACTGCTAATTTTTATTAAAATATTTACTGATCTAATTTTGCTTCTTTGTTCATTTTTTAAGTATTCCATCAATTCTGCTCTTGTAGCATTATCCCAAATAAGATATGGATTTTCAGTATTGCTATTTAATAATTTCAAAACCTGAAATAATGAAAATTCCAATTAAAAGTTACATTAAAATAGAATTTCTTTAACAAAATCTTAATTTAGTTTTTATGAAAGTTTTGAATAAACAATTGATTAGAATAAAATTTAATAATCTCTTTTCATAAAAATTATCAGATTGTTTTCCTGCCTAATTATTTTAATTTAATCTGTTATTAGAAATTTTACAAATGAAAGTACAGCCTCTTCCCAACTTACATAATACTCAACTTTACATAAAATACTTTCTATAATTTTTTTTATACATTTTTCAGATATAGAGCATAAGCATCTACTTTAATTGCAACATCCACATTCAAACATGTTAGTTTACATAAATAAAGTAAGTAATATGAAGTTTCGATAATTTTATATTGTTTATCTTAAATATTATATCAGTACAATATCATTCTATTCAATGTTGTTTCCTTTTTAGTCAAGGAACAATATAGGGTGCAGTGATGTTGTGTGTGTGTTGTTACTATAATTCACCTAGCCCTGGGAGTTTTTGATTCAGAAATGTTTGTTAAAAAAATATTATTTTTATTATGAAAATTCAGAGTTACATAAAAAGTTTCCATCCCAGTTATTTGCATAAGTCAAGGAATAGCTGCATATTCAATAATACAATGAAAACTGACTTCATGACCTTCCGTATAAGATGACCACCTGACATGATGACCACGATTTTATGAGAACCAAATTTTTCCCATAGAAATAATGCTATTTAACCTGCCATAAGATGACGAACTCCCTAACACAACGACGACTATCATTTTAATAGGCCAAACAAAGTGAAACAATCTATGACAGCCATAATTTTTTAACATCACTACTAATTGACTATCTTTATTGCTTACATCAGTACCATTTTCTGTTAAACTTAAATTTCATTTAAGCCAAGTCACTACAATTGAAAAAATTGCACTGTGGGAATTTTTCCCCATCATTCATACCATGAGAATGACAAAGTTCTGAAATAATGAAATCATGGCATCATTTCTATTTTAATGCAATAACTTTTTATATGCACATTACTTAGATTTGTATCTACGATATGATAATTTTATATTAAAAATGTTAAAAATCAATAGTGGAAGGCCTACAGCAGTGATATAGAGTAAATAGGGAGAGTGCAACTTTACCAGCCACCAGATCCAATGTTTGTGTTCTATGCAAGTGTATTCATCAAATGTAATCTCATACACATGTGATGCTATCACTGTTGAAACATAGCTAAACAGAAAGTTAATGCCTTGAATTTAGAACAGCAAATAAAAATGATTGAAAACTGTAAGAAAGGTCTTTATTGATGAACATTAGCAGAAAAATTTAACATAGGAAAAACACAGATCCACAAAATAGTGTCTCGAAAAAATTCTAGTTAAACGGAGAAACAACAGAATTTGTAACCTTAAGCAAATGACACCCTGCAAGAAACATGTTGAAAAATTAAAAAACTGGCATTAACAATAGAAAATAATGAAAAATTATTGTCTCAAACAACATTGAACACTGCTTTGCCATAGAAATTATAAAAAGTAAAGCAGGATGTGACATAGCAGTATTGATAGTTTTTTCCATACTAATTAAATATGTTGTGTTTTTGAACAAATGATAAACTATGTTATAAACTGCAACAAAAACATACATTTTGTTTTTATTAAAATGTAATCACTGATTCATTTAAACATGCTGTATTGTAATTAACTTGTATAAGCTGACTACCTGTATAAATGACCAGTTTTGATTGGAACAGGAGATGGTCATCTTATATAAGTTCTATTATATATAACTACTAATGATTTGTTCCTTGTATTCCTAACAGGAAGACATCTTACTAATATCTATCTTCAAAAGTTTGATTTATGTCTAAAATTACTCAAATAAAATAAAACTCCTTATTAAAAGAAATTATAAAATGGCTATTAACAATTAAGAATCTAGAAAGATACTGTTTAAATAGAAATTACAAAGCATCTGTGGTATAAGTTATTGATGTTAGATTCATTGCCAAATATAAACCATGACAAATATTATTGTGGAGTCATGGAGGAGTTTTAATGATAAAATTTTCATTCTTTTGATATTCTACATCTGACACCAGTTGTGAGGTCAGAGAGGATTGAAAAACTGAATGTACTTGTCTAATGTTGAAATGTCAGGTCCTGACACCAGAAACAGATTAGACAGTTCCTCCAGCATGGTGAAGGATATCTAGACAAATGCATGTCAGGATTTTGGCTGAAAAACTAGAAGCAAGTAAGAGTAAGTGACACATCAGGGAATCCAGAAGTGAAGTGAGAAATACAGAAACAATTATCAATTAAACACTATAAAACAAATATAATACAAATTGACAACAAATAACAGAACAAAAGATAACAAAAATTACAGAACAAAAGATAACAAATAAGGCCAAACAAAAGAAATTCTAACTTTAATGGGGCTTTAATATAGTTTAACAGCGACTCAAACATACCTATGAGAAAGTCTTTTCTTTTTCATGTTTTCTTAGTTTCTTTTCTGAATAATTTTTTTTATAGATTCTTTGAACTAAAGACAAAAACATTGATGAATGCAAGACAACATTAATCCAATCATGAACATAAGCAGAAGAAGAGAGTTGAACAAAAAAGAGCTGAGCCAAAACCAAAGCAAACTATTAAAAATTTCTTCTTTTTTTTTTATTCCTATTTTCTTTAAATTTTCCAATCGTATCAAATTGAAGAAAGGTTTCAAATTGAAACTAGACTCTATTTGACAAGGGAGACAGTTTCTTGCATTGGATTGATACAGAAAACTGTCAAAAGAAAGCTATGCTAGTTAACTTTGAGCAGGATCCATGACTCAAGTCATTGGATCCCTTAGTTTTGCTTCTCTCTCAAAGTATAGTTTATGAGTTCATTTGACAATTATAACATTCCACTCCCTCCCCTGATCTAAAAGGCCATTCAAAAATAAAGTTTTCCTAGTTAGTTTTGTTAACATTATAACATATTTTTAAGAATTTATTTTAATTAAAACAAGTTTTAACAAAGAACTGAAATCATGTCTCTTAATTTTGACAAACTCAAGCACTATAAAGTGGTTCTTTGTTCTATCATATGATTTGGTAGATAATTTTTTTTATTAATAAAATTATTTAAACTCCAACATTATTATTATTGTTATAGAAATTAATAAAATTATCAGAGAATACATTTACTTAAAATTAAATGCTAAAATTACATACTACAAAATATAGAAGTTATTTTGTGAGAATCCGGAGACCCCAATAGTTTTGGCTTTATAATTGAAATTCTGATATAGTTTAATACTTTGTTAAAAATGTCAAAAAAAGGAAAATAATAGTCTCAAAATAATTTTAGAAATGTTAATAATGGATTTATATTGTTATTATATCAATTGTATTTTTATATCATTTCATCTTGTATAATCAATTTTATCACTAATATTAATGTATCTTTATGTACTCTTATCAATACGTCAAAATTAGCTTTCATTAAACTATCAATTATTATTATTAACACTTTTCTAAATAAACATAAATGAAACAACATGGGAAATTTTGTCTTCGAAAAAAAAAAGTTACAGAACCAGTCCATGAAACAGAAGCTAGACAAACATCAAAATCATTATCCAAGTTGGATGATATAAATAATGAATTAAATTTTAAGAGAGACAAGAGATACATAGAAGAGAATAGACACAGTAGAGGAGAGAAGAAGGTCAGCAGAGAAGTACTTTTGATAGTGGGTGAACTACAACCCACGATATGAGTTGTAATGATGGGAAAGCAACTTGTCCTGTTGGGATAACTGACAGGACCCAACAATGATGGTGACGACGATGATCAACAACTATGAATGACAACTGTGAACTATGTGAAGGGAGACAGAGTAAGAATGCTGAAACCACCAACGATGTAGGCTGATCGACGGAAGGACATCTCGCCCTGATGGAGGTGTTGGTCTGACAGGACGAATGACAGGATGGATGGTGATGGCAACGAAGAGATCAACAATACTGAAATATGGAACAGACGAAATATGAACAGATGAAATATGAAACGGACAGTGTGCATAACGGACTTTACGGACTTTCAAACTTTAATGTATTTGGAATCTCTCAGGTATGTGGAGAGTGTCTCTCACACTCTCTCGAACCTACAAATATTGTAAAACCATTATATTGTATAATATTAGCTAAGGTTAAGTTTAGGGTATTCTAATATACTTGTTAAAACTCTTATATACTTGCTATAACTTTTATTCTTATTAACTGCTGTAAATAAAATGCTTTTATGTATAATTTGTTCGTGTCAATCGTTCATTCCTGGATCTCTGTGCCACTTGCTCACGTGCCTAATTCTGAAGTCAGCCTAGTGTTGGAGAAACACTGAACTTCTCCTGGTGTCAGGAACTGACAATTTAACATGAAAAAGCTTGGTTCATCCTGTAAGAGTGTAAGGAATGGAAAAGAAAAAAAATTCGAGGTTTCAACTCACCCGTCAAGACTCCCGCCATGTTCTTACTCTCGTCTTAGGGATGATGGGAGTGAATAAAAAAAATTAATGACGACTTAAGAATTGTTTCTTGTGAATGAATAATTACAAGAAATTAATATTCGTTGAATGATAAAATAGTCTTTATTACAAAGAAAAGTTATTTTACAGGATTTAATATTTTGTTCTTTATTATAATATGTAAATGAGTTGCTGTATAAATGCAGGCACCGTGAAGAGGCGCAGTGTTCTCTCTCTCCTTCCTCGCCGACTGGTGGTACGTCGTCCTGTTATCGTCCTGAGTGTTGTGAACCTTGTTATTTGTTGTGGACGTTGTTACCTGCTGTGGACTTTGTCATCCGTTGCAAACGTTGTCGGCCAGCTCAGCTTTGTGGTTTTAGGTACTGGATTTGTGTTTTGCTGAGAACTTTAAGAAGAGAGAACAAGTGTTTATTTTTATAGTTAGATTAACAAGTTGTTTAATAGTTATTTTGAATAAATATAACTTCTTTACTTGTTTAATTAATGTCGTCGTTATTAGAAGCAATAAGACTTATTTTGAACTGGCTGGAAATCTGGGAGTGGGGCAGTTATATCCGCTTTGGTTGGAGATGAAGAAATGCGGATCAGGGACCCCGGGGTCCGAACCTTGGCGAGGAGCCGTTCCTCGCAACGTTAACTTAACTCTGTATAAATCTCCCCCAATAAACAATAAAAAAACTTCAAAATAATTAAATTATTCAAACAATTGTCAAAGACATTGCACGTTCTCATTCTCCGTAAATTTAGTAATCAACTTACTGGTTAGAATTGAGCGATGTGAATTTGTAACAATAAACAATTTGTAATAAACTCGCTTTTGAAGATGTAGCTAGTGTCTGGTGCATTTTTAACCCATTTAGTTTAGAAGAAAGCAAGTTGTTCTGGTGTGAAATAGTGGCTAGTGCCATTGATAACCTTATAATACCTGAACCTGTTAAGAAACTGGTATTACTCAATCCATCAGCAGTACCCCATAGCTCATCTAAGTTATGTAACATGGCACCTGATATAGATGAAATTCTTTCTACATTAGAGGAAAGTGACATCAAGAAGACAAAGTGGGATATTATTAACTCAAAAACTGTAGAAAAAAGAAAAAGTAGAGACATGACAGCTAGACATAACGCCCTGATGAAATACACTACAGAATGGATGTACACTACATCAACCATCTGCACGAAAGATGATAAATCAAAAAAGATCGTTTTCATTGAAAAATCTAAGTATAATGATCTCTTACATACGTCTATAAGTCAGTCACAGTCTGGAATGATTGCTGCAGACCCAATGAATTGTATACATAATGCAGTCAAAAGAATAATTAAATCCAAACATTTTCCAGAACAATGGAAATGTAAAGAAGTACATGCACCGCACCCCCCGAGATTATTCAGATATATAAAAATGCACAAAACACCGGCTGCCATCTGACCCATGGTTGATAAGGTCTCATCCCCGATCTTCAATCTAGAAAGGGTTATTGCTAAATGGGCGGCTCCATTCCTAGAATCTTATCCTCATACTATAAAGTCCTCTCTTGAATTCTTGGATAAATTATTTGAAGTAGGGCTACTACCTAATGAGTTATACACTATAATCGATTTCATTCCTTATATCCATTTATTGTACAAGCGCCTGCTGTCCTTATATTATACAGATTTATCCTTGTACACCTCCCTGACGACTCTCATAAATGTACGGAGCTTATACATGATGTTTGTCATCTCATCACCTACAATTCTTATTACACCTTTCAAGGAAAGTACTATTTACAAAAGAGAGGCATGCCCATAGGTGGCCCTATGGCCGGACTTATGGCGTAGTTAATAATAAGATACAAAGAGACCGCAGTACTTGGATGTTTTTTCTCCTGATTTCCGACTATATGCAAGATATGTAGACGATGTTTGTATCATATGGAATCAGAAAGACCGCACTGATGATATTAAATACATGCTAACAGATGAAAGCCTAGGGCTATCTACTAGAGTAGAACAACAATCCTCTAATACATTTCACTTCCTAGATATAATCATTAATCTTGAAATGGGGGAATATATTACAAGTATTTATAGAAAACCAACATATAGTCCTGTACTCATCCCGGCCTGGTCTCGAGACCTACCATCATACAAACGTGCGGCTTTTAGAAGCATGGCCAGTAGGGCTTTCACGCACACCACTAAGTGGGCTGACATTGAGAAAGAATACCAGTACATCCACAACATAGGATATATGCATGGATATTCCCCCCAAATTTATAGAGAAGATCTGGAAACAATCACAACAACACATGCATAGCACACAGCTATGTCAACATCATACACAAAATTATAACACCCAAAGGGCTGATTTTATAGCATTCCATAATTATAACACCCACTTACTGTAAGATCAACTATGATAAAAGTATAGACCATATTCTTAACAAGATCACAAAATATACCAAAGTTAAAATAGCTAAAAAAAGAGGTCCTACTATATTCCAGCTTATCCGGAATGACAAAGACCCCATAGTGGAGGATGAAAAAGCAGGTGTGTACAGTATTCCAATACACAACATGGATGAAAACTGTGAATAAATATATATAGGCAGCACAAAAAGGAATATAAGAACGAGAATTAAGGATCACAAAGCAGATATATCTAGAGGAAGAATGAACACTGCACTTGCTAAGAAAGCATACAAACAGAATATTGTAGTCAAGTAGGATCAAGCCAAGATAATCAACCCAATGTCTAACAATCAAGGTCTTAACTTACTAGAATCTATCAAAATTGAAAAAAGAAAACTCTACAAGGATATCATTAATGACAATCAACCTGTAGAGTTACCAGAATCCTGGAAATGGTGCGCTATGCACAATTTATAAATATCTTGACC
Organism: Androctonus mauritanicus; assembly: GCA_011317285.2. Lineage (NCBI taxonomy): Eukaryota > Metazoa > Arthropoda > Arachnida > Scorpiones > Buthidae > Androctonus > Androctonus mauritanicus. Next base: position 8,268 of record WUQG02045609.1, read on the forward strand.
CTATATTGAGATGAACTTACATGAGCTAAATTTTAAAAATTTAAAAAAAAAAAAAATTGAAGAAATTTAAAAAATTTAAAAAATACATACAATGTATAATGCCATATCTGGCAGCTTTATGTGAACTTACCAATCTATATTTGAACCCATCACCAACTCCCTAATTGTTATTTTATGTTAATATTTTCATTTTTATTTTATGTTAATTTATGTTAATGTTTTTAGTTATAATTTTTATTTATATTTTTTGCTTTATTCTTGTTATTTTATACATTATGTTAGCACTCTGTGATATTACCACATAAATGATAAATTTACGATATTAATTTATAATCCATAATCCATAAATGATAGCTGTAGGATTCTAATTTATTATTTTATTATTTGTTATCTTAAACACTTATATTGTATCTATAAATACATTATATTATAAAATTGATGCTCTGCACGCACTATTCTATAATAGAAACAATTTAAATTACTGATATTATGTAATGATATACATTTGAAACGGTTAAGATGGTACTGATGAGGGACTAGTAATAAAGTCCAAAAACATTTCATCATAAAAATTATCTTTGCTTGTAGTGCTGTAAAATATTTCTGTTATAATTAAAAGCAAAGTTTATATATTTTTGACTTAGAAGATGTTGAGCCAGTAATGAATACCCTAGAATACAAACAGTTTATGAATGCTAGTAAAAAACTCCTTAGATCAGAAGAATTAGTTTCCTTCCTTGGTGAATGTAAATCGAACAAGGTGTTCCCGATGTCAATTTATTGTATAAAGTTGCCGATTCACTCAAAGAAAATAGAACAACAAGTCAAGATTAGATCCTTAAGATTTGTATACACGGATGCCAAACACAAGGTGTATACTTTTAAAAAAAAGGTACGATCCCTGGAAATCTCACTCAATATGAAGAATGGACCTATAATTCAACAGCCTCTCTTACAAGCACAAACACGCCTACAAACAGGAATAAGATAAGAAATGGCTAAATCAAAAAATTTAAATGGATCCTATACAAGCAAAATGCTCGTACCCAAGCCTATAAACTTGCTTTTGAAGATGTAACTAGTGTCATTGATAACCTTATAATACCTGAACCTGTTAAGAAACTGGTATTACTCAATCCATCGGCTGTGCCCCATATCTCACCTAAGTTATATAACATGGTACCTGATATAGATGAAATTCTTTCTACATTAGAGGAAAGTGACATCAAGAACACAAGGTGGGATATTATTAATTCAAAAATTGTAGAAAAAAGAAAAAGTAGAGACATAACAGCTAGACATAAGGCCCTGGTGAAATATACTAAAGATGATGGAGTTTTTGCTACAAACCCAGTTGTACTATATTATATAGCTACCTATTTATTTATTGCAATTAATGTTCATATTTTCAAGTTTTCTGATACTTTCTATTTGAAAAAAATCACAAATTTGGGAAGTTGTAAACCAAGAATTATCTGTACTTTCAGATAAAACACCTTCTCCAGTTACTTGAAGTGGAAAAAGAAAATCATCTGGCATATTTAAATCTCATTATTTTATGTTGTTATATAATCATTACAAATTAAAAAATTTTTATTATTATACAAGCTTAAATATGTAAAAACACAAATAAACATTCATGGATAACTAACATAAATAACAGTAAGTTAATAAAAATAAAATAATAATAATAAACTTATATGAGTCCTTGTTGTATTGAAACTTTCATAGTTCTTTTAATATTTTTTATCTCTATCCCTGATTACTTTGTGAGTGTTTTTGATTTTTTCTTAATATTGAATTTGCCAAAAAATTTGCAAAAATGTGTGGTATGGAACAACAACGATTTGTATGTGGTCCCAAAGAATTTGAAAATTATATGCTTTTGGCTAAATGCAGTGTTCTGGTAGTTAAATCTGATATTACTTCTAGAATGTATAACCCTATTATTTTCTATCAGTTTTCCCTATGCATTTCATAGTATGTGCAGTTCTATTGTCTTTTAGAGGTGTATCATATATGCTGCATTTCTCTAGTCTATTTAAATACATCAGATGTTCTATTATTCTTGTTATTTTATTTAATTGAAGAGAGACTTTATTGAAAGTATTTTGTTAGTATGTTATACTTTCTAAGCACTTTAGAGCAGACCTAAACATTACAACAAAATTACAGCTCATTACAAAGATTCCATTTTTTGTATGAGCTGAAGATGGCATGTACGC